>JAOXYM010000018.1:8035215-8046412 GCA_028567055.1 Leptatherina wallacei
CTTACAGTCTTTTTAGGAAGACCAGAAAGAAGAGCAATGCAATAATCTATTCTACAAGTGATGAAAACATGGATCAGTGTGTCTGCATTGGCCTGAGAGGAACTGTCACACTCTTAAAATTCCTGAGATGAAAGAAACCAATTTTTTTGTGTTTTTAATGTAAATTAGAGTGAAAGATAACTATTCAGGACCGATGACCAAAATTTCTGATTTGTCCGAGTTAAACTGAAGGACGTTTTCTGCCACCCACGTCTTGATATTCAGAATACAATTGAAAAGGTCACCTATAGGGTGAGTATATCAGCTGGAGACACAGCAGTATGAAGCAATGTATCATCAGCATAACTGTGGATGTCTATGTTGTGTCTCACATGCAGGATGGATAATTGTTAAAATTGTTATCTTTAAAGTTAAGACCTCACAAGATTATTGTAGCTGTACCTCTTCTGGGTGGTGTGGTTTTATTTGAAATAACTGGAGCGTCTGGGCTGAGCCATGTTTCAATTAAAAACATGCAATCTAGGCTATTATCTAAGAACTTATCATTAAAAAAACTATTTTGTCCAAAAGAGATCTCCCATAGAACCATTTTCAGAAGATTGAGGCAAAGTTTGTCTCTGGAGTATCTTTCCAGTATGTGCACAGATTCAAGAGTTCGGTTCATTATGGTGGTCTGTTCGTTGTCCTTAGATACAATCATGAGTAGAGCAGATAGATAGATAGATAGATAGATAGATAGATAGATAGATAATATGCTAAAATTGATATATATATTTATATAATAGATAATGAAATGGCATCCAATTTAAAATGAGCTGAAATTAAAACATCTTAACATCTAAGGAGACCCGCGACCCTGCATGGATTAAGCGGTACAGAAAATGGATGGATGGATGGAACATGTATGGAGGGTTTGATGAAGGGGTAGTATTTGGCTCTGTAGCATTAGTTTAAAAATGTTATTGTGATTATGAGTCAGAGTAAATGCTCTGTCTTGCTGGTGTTTTATCCTTTCATTTGTCTTTTCAGCTTCCGTCCTTCAAACATGGAAACAACATTGTGAATGAATCCTACGCGGCTTGTTTTTACCTGGAGGTGAGGCATCCAGTCCTTATATTTTAATTTTCTCTTCTTTTTACCCAATTGTCACAAGTTCATATGTCTGTCTCTAGAGCCAGTTCAAGTCTCAGGGAAACCAGCTGATCCCAGACAAAGCTGAGGAACAAGCACTGATGTACCAGCGCACGTTTGAAGGTCTCACATTCTACGAAAAACTAAGTAAGACAGATATAGGAGGTGGTTTTCTTCTGTTCCTACCATAACAACACCAGGAATATTGTTTGACCCAGTGTTTTCTGTTCAGTCCTGTGTTTATTCTAATTCATAGCTGTAGATTTGTAGATTATTAGACACGAAACAGCAAAAATGTCCATGTTTTTAGCTGAAAACCAGATGTTTTGAGGTAATTTTACGAAATGCTGAACTGATTTTTACCAAACTTTGCTTTCTGTTCAGATGGATTTAATCAAACTCAATATTCAATTTAACCTGTTTATCTCTTTTTCTCTGCATCTTTTTTTTTTTATAAATTCACGTTAAAATAATAGTTATATTAAATTTGATTAAAGTTTCGTTCATGTCTTTGGGCTGGAATTGATCTACCTTGCTGTCAATAAACAGGTGACTACTGTTGAAAACTGTCATTAAATAAATAATGGATGGCAAATAATCAGCCTGACAGTTATCCTGAGTAACGTGGGTATATCTGGTGTTCAAAAAATGTATATTATTATTTTATCTACTCATTTTTTCTTCATTCCAGATGCGGTTATCTACTATGAATGGTTTGTCCCTGAGGACGAGAGGCATGACTCAGCCCTGAAGAGAAACAAAGAAGCCCTGGTCACTGAAGTCAAACTCTGGGAGGGTTACCTGCAGAAGGTGTGTGGGTGAATAGTACAAACACAAACCGAGTCAACATGATCATGATTGGTTCAGACATGTATTTTTCTCTTCTTTCTCTCCAGCTGGGCTCTGGCTCTCACCTGGCAGGATCATCTTTTACACTGGCAGATGTGGTTGTTTTTCCAACGGTTGCCACTCTTTTCAGATTTGGGTAAGAAGGGGGAGGAACGCAATCATCTTCCTTCTGTTTGCTCTTTTCTTTTATTGAAATAATTCACAAATCATTGATTATAGAGTTTAAAAAGTCTGTGTCTGTTCCACAGGTTGTCTGCAGAGCGTTACCCTAAACTGGGAGAGTATTACTCTCTGCTGAAGGAGAGGCCCAGCGTCAAAGCCAGCTGGCCGCCTCACTGGCTGGAGAACCCCAAAGGACAAGAAACACTCAAAGACATCTGAAATACATCTCAGTCATATCTGGGAAAGCGCTTTTGGGTTTGTTCTAGTTGCACTTTAGCTTCTAAAAACTGTTGTAAAATTTAGTTTCAGCTCAGTTTTAGTAGGATCAATTTTTTGTTCTTATATAGTTGGAAGAAGAAGTTAAGCAGTAGGTATGTTTTGAAGTTATGTGTTAGCTGTAGACCTGTCTTTTTTTTTCTTTTTACACTCATTCATTGTTTAAATCTAAAAGTGGTCTACTGTATCAAGGCTATTACAGCAGCAGCTCTTACAGAGGTTAAGTCCTCCTCTGAAGTGAAAATGTGGGCCCTCTGCATACTCTGTATTGTAAACTGGTATACTAGAGTTATATTGGTAGAACAGGCCACACGAATCAAAATAAATGACTCTTAAAGGTGTTCAAAGTCTGAGAGTAAGAGATAAAGTTTTGAGCTAACAATAAAAAAGGTAGGTATTGTCTTTGAGGGCATGACTTGTGTGTTTTATGGCTTGTACTAGAAACTAGTTTATCCTGTTCAAAGGTAAGTCAGTTAGTCCCTGTTGCCATGAGTTTGCATAAATCAGAGTATTCAGTATTGCATCCTTAGCATGATTTTGAATTTCATGTTGTATTTGCAGCGTTCTTTGAAGCAAAACTATGTGATCTAAGTTGGTCACCTCTAATTAAAAAAATAAAAAAGTTTTCTGTTTTTGTTTCGTACTTCAATAGAGCCACTCTCGTCCTTGTTCACAATGGCTCCACAGTTGTGGCTTTCCTTGTTTCTCCCCCGTCAGCCACAAAGTAAAGAAGCATTTATTTTTTTATTTGCCAAAAAAAAAACCTCTTTAAAGGCTCAACCATTCTTTCCAATCACGTCTTCTGAGGAGCAAAACTCAATTTAGTGAATGCAAGATGTTATTGCACATATTTTAATGTACTCAAACAGCATATCTGTAGTTGCAGAGCTCACCTCTACAAGGACACTGAAATAATACTAATTAATCATCACATTTCATACAAACTTAATTTCTTTGTGTATAGCAAGAATCAGGCTCCACACCAACACCAATTGGTATTGTTAAAAGAGGAATAATCAACCAAACAAAAATTTCCTTACTTTTGTGCTAAGCTTATGAATGATGTATATATTCTCAGAGACCAAGTAAAGGAGGGAAAAAGGGAAAGCATTGGAAGGTAAAATACTGTCATTAAGACTATTCTAGATGAAGTTCTCTGAATGTCCCAGAAAATAATGTAGTCTTTTGTAAAATTTTTCAGACAAACCTCCAAGAAAAGCACAATTTAACTCCTCGTACAGTTTGCTAACATAGAAATACTGGCAATTGCTCAAATAATTTAGTCAAAGTTGATTAAATAACTGCAAATTTGCCAATACTGGATGTGCAGCAGTGCTGTTTGATGCAGATAAATGACATTAAGAACATCAAACTAAAAATGATCTTACTTAAATTCTCAATTTTCTTGAAGCTTTCCTGTCTTGTTTTGTTTTCCAAAAGTTTTTCTAGTATATATAAAACTGTTATGTAATGACAAGCTCTAAGTAGTAACTGAGTATTAAGTAAAGTTTCAGTGAGCAGTTGCTTCATTGTTCACTTCATCTGTACTTGACAATGAACCCTGTTTGTTTTTGAGCTGGACTTGATATCAAACTGTAAAGATGATCAAAATCTGTTTGATTTTATTATCTCATTTTGAGAATGTCTGTGGATTTCAGCAGCTGGAGATATAAATCCTCTCTAAAGTTGTTTAAAACACACTTTTTTTAAATGCAGGCTACAGACTTTTCTCTGTCCCATCATTTTGCACACATCATCAAACTTATCCTGTTAAGAGGAGTTTGAACTATCTAAACCCCTCACTGATCTTTGGTGATAACACGAAAAGGGGAGGGGACTTAGTTCCACCAATCAAGATGTTTACAGCCTCAACTTGCAACAAAGACATTCACGTGAAGCCCCTCAGGCACACTCATCCTCTGAACCATCAAAACCACAGCAGGTGTACAAGTCTACTCTGAAACCATGGCCAAGAACATGACACTGCTGTGGGGCTCCGGCTCTCCTCCCTGCTGGAGGGTGATGATCGCTCTGGAGGAGAAGAACCTGCAGGGCTACAACCACAAACTGCTCTCCTTTGAGAAAATGGAGCACAAGTCAAAGGAAGTGCTTGATTTAAATCCCAGAGGACAGGTAAAGAGTAACCGCACACACCAAAGCGTGCATTTATGTAATATAGAAACTACAGTTTAATTCTGTTTGGGTCTGAAAAGGATTTTGAAAATTAACGTTAAATAATTGTAAAGAATAGCAGCTATGTAGTAATAATGATAAACCAAAATACATCATGAATTGCTTTTTTTCTGAACAATTATTGGTTCCAGTCTGGACAGTAAAAGAAAAAAGTTTCACACTTATAATTTTTTGCTCATTTTAGAGGAGAAAATAATCAACTAAAAGTATTACTAAATATTTGAGAATATGATTTAATAATATTGATAGGCACTTGAAACCTTTAGCTAAAATTGTCTGCTGATGATGTGCAAAAACCTTTTGATATGGTTAGCTAGTAGTATAAATAAACATTTGCACTAATCTCTAAATAATGATAAACTTGAGTTTGTGCTATATACTTACATATCATAGGGCATGTTTTGTTTTTGCATCTCTTTAAATAGTAAAGCAGATGACCATGTAAACTTAGCGAAGATAAAACCATCAAATGTTTCATTTTGTGGATAAACACGACATTATTTGGTAATTGATATTTATTTGGACTTGATAGACATTTTTAATTGTTAGTTCACACTACTATTAAGTAGGGGAAATCTCAGCTGTTTCTTCTCAAAAGTAGATAAGATAATAATGAATGAATGTTGGATTAGCAAAACAGTTGGCTAACCATAAAGTAAGTTAAGTTTATTTTCAGAGCATCTTTCATAGGTTAAAATCTGTAAAGCGCTTTACAATAGGAAAACAAAAAAAAAGCAAAAAAGAGAGAGAGCAAAGAATAAAAGCAATCACATTCAGGTACTGAAAAAAATAAGGCAGAAGGGAGATAAGAGCAAATATGAAATATGGCATAAAACAAAAAGACGTAAAAACATCAGCCCAAGCTCTAATTAAAAACCTGCCCAAATAAAAAGCTCTACAATGGCTCCCAGCATCAACATATGCTCATAATACCTGAGATTAGCTGTTAATCCTTCTGTCCCTCATTTTGTTTGTGTCCTGTTGTTTCAGGTTCCGGCTTTCAAACATGGAAACATCATCCTGAATGAGTCCTATGCTGCCTGTTTTCACCTGGAGGTGAGAGGGCCAGTCCGTCTGTCAGGACTCATTTTAACCTAACAAATTTTGACAAGTATGTATCGGTCTCTATTTGTGACAGAACCAGTTCAAGTCTCAGGGAAACAAACTGATCCCAGACAGCCCCAAAGAACAAGCACTGATGTACCAACGCATGTTTGAGGGTGTCCAATTCTATCAAAAACTCAGTGAGTAAACAACTCAATATGTTTTCTTAAATCAGACTATATTTACTATTCTGTCAACAGTTCATTTTATTCATTCAAAACTGATTCAGACTGTTTTCTTCATTATGATTTAAGCTGAGGACTGTGGTTTATTTATGACCACCTGCTCCTTGTTGGAACATTAAAGTTGTCTACTCCTGTACGATGTGCATCCAGTTCTGCAGGATTCTAAGTGCACTTTTTACTGATGATTTGACTATTGACCTTATTCTAAATAAAACAACATTTTTGATGATGGTATTTACATGTCACATTTCACGTGACCATTTAGGATTTTTACCCACATTGTGCACCCCTTATGCAATTGTTGGTTAGCATAGTCCTTAAAATGGAATAAGGATTTAGTATTTAAGAAGACACGGGTTAAAAAATTGGTTAACATGAGTGAGAGGAGTCCATGGGAATCTTGTTTTATTATTTACATAGTTAAATGATTTCGGTTTAATCAAAGGACAGTAACTTCTGGACTTTGACCTCTTGGTCTGTGTGCCATTAAATCTGCATGTTTACTGTTTTACATTCCGGTGGGATTCCAAGCTTGACGTTGCTCTCTATCCCAGTGTGATAACATGACACGACCGTCTTGCTGTAATATGGAACACACTTTATGGACAAGAGCAGCGCAAAAACAGCTTTAACCCTACCATAATTTAATGCTGTTTGAAAATGTAAATGCTTGAGCAATGTTTTGAGGATAATTAAGCTGCACATTTAGTAAAGCTACAACTTACAGCATGTGTGTGTGTGTGTGTGTGTGTGTGTTTGTGTTTATTAAGACCTGTTCTGGTGTAATCAAACCAAAAACTTGGTCCTTGTGAAGCAAAAAAGCATTTCAGGGTTAAGGTTTGGACTAATTTGTTAACTGTGATTAAGAAGTTAGTGTTTGGGTTAAGTGACAATCAATCTTCCGTTAAAGACAAGCTTGTATGTGTGTGTGTGTGTGTGTGTGTGTATGTCTAACCTTAATATTCTTCCTCTTTCCAGCTTCAGTTATTTTCTATGACTGGCAGGTCCCTGAAGATGAGAGGCATGACTCAGCTTTGAAGAGAAACAAGGAAGCTCTGACCACTGAGCTCAAACTCTGGGATGGGTACCTGCAGAAGGTGTGTGTGAATCAACAGCACACACTCAAACTTACTCGGTCTGCACTGATGCGTTCAAACTTACTTTATTTTTATTTTTCCTCTCTCAAGATGGGTTCGGGTTCTCACCTGGCAGGACCATCTTTCTCCCTGGCGGATGTGGTTGTTTTCCCAACAGTTGCCATGCTTTTCAGATTTGGGTAAGAAAATCAGAGAGGTAAAAACATTTCGCATTTTTCTTGAGCTTTTACCGGTTAATTAAATATCTTTCTGTTCCATACTGTAGGTTGTGTGCCAAGCGTTACCCTAAACTGGGAGAGTATTATGCTATGCTGAAAGATAGGCCGAGCATCAAAGCCAGCTGGCCTCCTCACTGGCTGGAGAACCCTAAGGGTCAAGACACACTTAAAGACATCTGAAACACACACATTTCATAACATCCATCGGTTTTGACTCACATGGATAGCTAATAAAGGAGCTTTTACAGAAATATGAGTAGTTGTCTTATGTCGGTTGTTTTGCTTCAGTAACAACATTTTTATAGAAACTCTGAAACACACTACATAATTGCTCCATTTGGGCTGCAGTTATAGTTTAAGCCAAACAAAACTATAATAATTTTTTTCTTTTTTCTTTCCTTTTAACCATGCATTTGTATTTTATTTAATGAAACAGAAAAATATAGTCTCCAGTAACTGCATCCATGGCTAAGTCCATGTGTCTGATGTGAGGGGCTGGATCCCTTCCCTGTTGGCGTGTTATAATCACCCTGGAAGAAAAGAAGCTGCAGGGCTACAAACACAAACTGCTGTCCTTTGAGAAAGCAGGGTATAAATATCAGGAAGTTCATGTAAAATATATATGTAAAAAGGAAAAAGACAATGGAAACAATACAGGTTCAAATAATATCAATTGATGCACAAAAATGTTTTGCTTGAGGTGTTTTTTTTGTTTGTTTCAAAGAAGAATTAATTCAGGGGGAATCAAATGTTTGTTTTGCAAATTTCATCTGACTTGATGAAGATGAAAAAGATGTAACTCAGCAGCGGTTTCCTGAGGAGGCCATCTGGTGACACTGATAGAAAGAAATCAACTCCTGGCCACACATTGCCGATGCATAAACAACTTACCCAATGTCCGCATATTGTTTTCCTTTTAACCTTAGCACCTTCAGCACCTGAATTAAGTGTTTCGTACTTACAATTCCTGCTGTGATAAATCATGGTGTGATCTGTGATAGCTACATTTTCAGGAAATCATTGTAACCGACCATCTTTATATAAAATATTTTGGGTTTTTGAGTAGGACGTATGTCCCGGGTTACCTTATAGGCAGACTTTTTGTGGGATTTGTAGTTTTTAAGGAATAATATCCCTGTGGAGCTGGTGTATACCTGGTGTCCCATGTAAGTTTGTTGTTTTGTGGTAATGACAGCAGCAGTGCCTCAGATAAAAAAGCTCTGAGGAGGGTGATGAAGTCAGCAGAAAGGACTAATGCAGTCACACTGCTTGAAGTCCAGTTGAAGTCCTTGCTCAACAAGCTATTTGTCAACAGCAATAGAATCATTAGGGACCCACCTCAGCCTGTTCCCTCTGCTGCCTCCATGCAGACGGTACCATAGCCTGACGAGTAGGTCGGTGCGGTTCTATAAGAGCTTTTTCCAACTATCATTGGACTATTGAGTAGCACAACAATGTGCTATTAAATTATGAAGTTAGTTATGAAGTTAAAACAGCATGAACTTATTCAGTGCAATATATGTGAAATATTTCATTTATGTAATTTAAGTCAATTTCCCTCATATTTGTAAAAACAAAAGTTTTCTCTTGCATTTTTTTTAGGTTTACATGGTAATTATTGCTATTTTTGAAGCACCTTTTAACTCTGTTTTAAGTGGTACAGACTGATTGATGAAGGTATTTTATTGGTGTTTTTGCTCTTATTTATGTCCTGACTGGAACCTAATGTAATTTTTTCAATGAAGTGAAAATGTGGGCTTTCTGCATACACTGTATTGAAAACTGGTTTATTGGGCTTAAAGTGGTGAAGAGGCAACATGAATCAAAACAAATGACTCCCTTGAAAGACTTCAAAGTCTGAGAGTAAGAGATAAAGTCTTGAGGCAACAATAGGTAGGGGCTGTCTTTGAGGAGGTGATCTGCGTGTTGCATGACTTGCTAGAAACAGGTTTACTCTGCTCAAAGGTAACTCAAATATCCCATGTTGTGATGACTTTGCATACATTGCAGTATTTAATATTGCACTCTTAGCATGAGTTTGCATTTCATGTTGATTTCCCAGTCTCTCTGAAAAAAAAACTATGTTCTGTGATTCAGTCGGAATCACTTCCAATAAAGAAAATAATTATTTTGTTAAGCTGAACTTGATAAGGTTTGCAGTGTAAAACCAGGTGGATCAACCAACATGTTTTTTTTTCCTACTCTGCATGTTTTGTCAACAGAAAATAATATGTTGTCTAAGCAAATATGAAGTGTTATTATACACGTTCAGAAAATACTCAATATCAAATGGAAATAATTCTGCAGTGAAAACTTGGCTCCAAATTATTTGGCAATTAAAGGAGAAAAATGAAAGACATGTTCCAGAAAATATGAATAATGCAGTATTCTTAATGACTAAGGAACAAATCGGAACAATATTGGTATTGGCCGATATGGGCTTCAAATATTAAATATCGGATATCGGCCATTCAACCGATATATTTAACCGATAAAATAACAGGCACTGGGAGAACATAAACAAAGTCTGTTTTAAGTAGGATAGGATGCACATATTTTGTTTTGTTTAAAAACAATGTTCATTATTCAATTTGATATGCGGCGTAATGCAAGTTGAAATATTTTCTTTATTTTGCACAAGGAGTGAATATCATATCATTTTCAACTTTTTTTTATTGTCTGCATTTGCCAACAGACCATATGACGAGTATGCAGAATAATACTGTAGGCCAGAGGTGCCCAAGTCCAGTAGAGAGCTGCTATCCTGCAACTTTTAGATGTACCCCTTCTCCAACACACCGGATCAAATGAATGGCTCGTTACCAGGCATCTGCAGGGCTGAATGACATGTACATGAGGGAATTCAGCCATTTGATTCAAAATAGACTCATCCCCTCACCTTTTTAAGACTTATTTTTCCATTCCTGTGGATAGCAGCAGGAAGTTTAAATCCTCAATAAAGTCTTTAACAGTGTAATCTTTTTTTTTTATAAATGCAGGCAACAGAATTTCACGTGCAGAATGATTTTGTCCACATCATCATGTTTATCCTATCAATGGGAATTAACTGTCATTCCTTTGGCAACAAAAAAAGGGGGATGGGACTAAATTCCACCAATCCAGCTAGTCCAGTTGTTTAGAGTCTGAGTTTGCTATAAAGACGCGCAAGTCTAGCTCCTCAGACACGCTCCTGTGAACCTTCTTATTCACTGTTGGTATACAAGTCTACTCTGAAAACATGGCCAAGAACATGACTCTGCTGTGGGGCTCCGGCTCTCCTCCCTGCTGGAGGGTGCAGATCGCTCTGGAGGAAAAGAACCTGCAGGGCTGCAACCAAAAACTGCTCTCCTTCGACAAAATGGAGCACAAGTCACAGGAAGTGATGGATCTAAATCCCAGGGGACAGGTAAAGAGAAACCATAACCGCGTGCACGCACCAAAGCGTGCATATCTTATTGAAACTACAGTTTGATTCTGTTTGGGTCTGAAAAGTTGTTTGCTAGTGAAAGATAACTTATGTAATTACGGAAGCCGATTGCGGTCCTGCTCGCATGATTTTTTTTTTCTTTCCCCACACCTTTTCTTTCAACACCGTAATCTGTCACATTGTCGGGTCGAAACATTTCAGGTATCTGTGACAGATTATGTGTCTGATACAAACAAACAAACAAACAAAAAACACAATAAAACTCCGAAACTAAGTAGGCTACTTAAAACAGTCTGGCAATGGTTTGGGTAAGCATTTTGAATTGTTAGCTACTTAGACTAGTTAAAACTGTTTACTTCATAATAGGAGATATAATAATAATAATAATAATAATAATAATAATAACTAAAATGAATGCTAACTGATCAAAACAGTTGGCTAACCATAATGCATGAATAGATTGTTGAAATATTATTACTGATAGTAAATGATGAATTTAAATAGTAAATTACACTGGTAATAGAGGTAATTTATAGATTATAGATACTTAAAAGG
>JAOXYM010000018.1:8077027-8103176 GCA_028567055.1 Leptatherina wallacei
TAAAATCGAAATAACGCGACGTTGGAAGTAAAGTTCGACTGATGACAAGGCACATCGATTTCAATTGATGTAATTGACAAGTCCATGTAAAAAAAAAAAAGTTACACTAAGTGACACCCTCGCTTTAAGGGAATCACAGAATCTGTCTACTATCACCAGATCTGATGTCTCAGCAGGACCTGGAAAAACTAGCCAATGCTTTCATCTTAAGTCGGTTTGATTATTGTAACAGCATCTTTACAGGTCTACCAAAAAAATCAATTAGACAATGGCAGCTGATTCAGAACTCTGCTGCTCAAGTCCTTACTAAGACCAAGAAAGTAGACCACATCAGTCTATAAAGCTATAAAGTCTATAAAGATGATTCCTCGGGTCATCTGGTTCTGGTCTCTTATCAGTTCCCAGAGTCAGAGCCAGACATGGAGAAGCTGCATTCAGCTTCTATGCTCCACATGTCTGGAACAAACTCCCAGAAAGTCTCAGCTCAGCAGAAAAACCCAGCTTATTTAAATCCAGGTTAAAGACCCTCCTGTTCTCTGCTGCATATACATAGTTTTTATCTGAAAGTCCAAATCTGTACCGTTTCTTTCAAGCTTGAATTTTAAACCTGATCATGTTTTTAATCGGCTGTCCTTTCTTAATCTTGATTTTAGATTTTTTTTCTCTTGTGTTTTCATTCAATTTCTTTCTAAAAGTTTGTTTTGTTTTAATGTACTTTTCTGTAATGTAAAACACTGTGAATTGTCCTGGACATGAAATGTGCTCTATAAATAAAGTTGCCTTGCCTTTTAGAAATAGCTTTTGAAAATACTTACAAATCATAGCATTTAATTATGAATTGATATTTCAACATGCAATTCCTCTTGAATATTTTAAATTAAAATGTGTAATTACAAAACACTCTGCAATTTGATTTCTTTGTATGAATTAATAGTTTAATTTCAAATTGTATCCAGCAATCTATATTTTTATTTCGCAATTAGGCCTAATTACTCATCATGAATATGCTGTATAGCTTTTTCAAAGACCCTCCATATGCAAGCAGTACTTTTCAGATATTGTTGAAAGCAGAGAAAATGAATTTGCCTACATCAAACTTTTGATACCTGCACTTTTATGTTGCCTCTTTTAAAATTTTGCAAGTTTGTTATTTGCAGTCACCGCTGTGATAGTACACACACCAATTCATTTCCTCACAACGCTTGTAGATTAGCCATAAAGTCACATCAAGACTTGTAGTCAAGACTGGTTTCCTCCAATGTCTAAACTTGCCTTTCTGAGACTGTAGATGGTGCTGTTTTATGGCTGATTCTAATATAATATATCTTGTAACATGATATATTTTGGGCGGAAGTTAATAAGGTGTATTTTTTTCCTGTGGTAAAACTATTTTTGGTAAATATAGAGGAGAACTTTAGAATAGTTAACATTTTCAGTCGAAATCAAATTAAGTTTGATGCGATTACCATGATCAGAGGATCTGATTAATCCTTGTAAATGTTCTGCAGCAACCTGAAACATCCTCAGTCATCTCCTCCTGGAAGAACTCTGTCTGGTAAAGCTGCACACGTATGAACAGATAAAAGATTCAGCAATGATGCATCTGTGAGGATAGAAAATGTCCCCACTTCCTGATGTTTTCCTCTTCTTTCTGCCTCCACCCTGCTGATTGAACCCTCCTCTTTTCCTCAGCCAGCTCGCCCTTCCTCATACAGCTACACAGCACCAATTCCCTCCTTTTTCTTCCGTTGTTCTCTTCCCTCCCTCCTCACCTCCCCTCCCCCGTGGGAAACCCAGTGCAGTGTGACTGTGGTTGTCCTTCCTGGAAGCTGCGGTGGTGACTCTGGCTCCTCTACTCAGAGGCTAGAATAGAGCTAGCCAGATTGTGTGTGTGTGTGTGTGTGCTGTCTGCGTGTGCAACTATGTGCGTGCGCATGCACCCTCCTCAAACATTCCACCACCATACCGTCCGTCTGACCGCCGGCCGGCCTCGCACGAAAGCCACGCCGTCACCGTGGTTCAGTCCTGACGCCAGCCCTGAATACTCACATTACACACACATACACACACGACATAAACAAAACACTCAGTACAGCGCGCACACACAAAGGGAATGAAAGCACATAAGACTGGCTCAAGCACACACTTGCACACTCACTCAAATAAACAATATGTGCTTGCGGAACACACACATTTTTGGACCACAGACCACAAGCATTGCATCCTGAAGTAGATCAAAGTGCTCGCCTGCAATAAGCACAAGACTCTTCTCTCATCCCTGGCAAGCAACTTTGGTGAATACCACCCAATTACAGTCATCTTCTCAAGGAGCAACTCTTTGAAAGTTTCATTCATCACCATTATGGGGCGACTTGTGTGCCTTACGTGTGCTGGCCAACCCTTTATGATTCACACCATTTCTTAGACCTTCCCAGTTCCTCTCATCTCTGCGTAACCCCGTCACTTTCCTCCCACCCCCACCCTGTTATTGAACATCTACACGGGATCAGTCACTCGACCACAGTCCTTCAGATCTTTTTCTTTGTTTTTCTCCTCTCTGCATCCCTCCCTCTTGCCCTCTTCTTTACTGTCTGTCCATTGTTAAGGAGACAGTGGCTCAGACAAACAGGGAGAGAAGATATCCGCTGGTGTACCACAAGATTGGATAGAAAGATTGGCAAAGAGACAGCGGAGGAGAGGAAGATACATGGGCTGATATGAGGGTGAAGTTAATTACAGGGGAATGCCAATTAGAGGGCACAGAGATAGGTCTGTTTGCTTCGCCGTGGCATCCCAAAAACATCACCATCTCCCACCATGTTTATCCTCCGTAGCCGCGAGACCACAGCTCCCATCAGCCATCACTGGAGACAGCTTACATGCTCAGAGGGGTTACGGCTGGAGAACATGCAGGCAATGCTTGCAGACATGACTGATATGGATAAATGGGTAACAGAGTGGGAGTTCTCTTGTTGCATTGGTATCTGCAAATACATGCTTGCGTTGCATCAAAAAGTCACAAAAAAAGACTGAAAACATGAGCCAAGGTAAAGGCACGTTGTCTTTAAAGAGCTTTTTATCAAACAATCTTCAGAAATGGAAAGTGTGATCACGTGTATAAATGTTTGTTTTTTAAAAAAAAAAGAAAGAAATATCACAGTTCAAAGATCAGTAAAACTCAACCTCAATGTTGAGATTATTACCGTATATATGGCTCTGCTGGACACTTATGTATAAATCTCAAGCAAGAACATGAATTATTCTAATCTATTCCTTTACATTCCTTCATCATTCCATCATATGTGGTTGTAATCATGTGAAACTTCACTCATCTTCTGATATGGCTTTTAGTGCCCCTTAAAAGCAGAGACAATCATCAAAGGTTCAATGTCCCCCAAAGTTATCATACTTGCTACACGGTGCACATGGGAGTTCCATGACCACTGTAAAAAGTTTGTTTGGAGAAGAAAATTAGAGTTGATCCTCAAAAAGCTCCGATCTCAGTCCCCCATCCTGGGCCAGCCTTGGCTGATCCACTCAAGCCCCTGCGTTGGGCTGTGGGAGACCCCAGCGGTGCAAATGGCCTGAAAGAGACTTGTGGAGAGGCAGAAGATGATGAAGTAGAGGAGGGCGTGGAAGATGAAGAAGAGGAAGGAGTTGGGGGAGGTAGAGGTGAGGCCCTGGTGGTGCTATGAGGGGATAGCTGGGTAGGTCTGGAGGGGGCCAGGGATGGAGACGCTGTGAGGGAGGGCACCCTGTGGACGGAGGCCAAAGCCGCTGGCGTGAGGAGTGGTGGTGCGCCTTGCTGGCAGCCAGCCAGAGGGGCAAGGCGGAGGGAGGCGGGTGATGGGTAGCTCCCCAGTAGGGCGAGATCCCTTCTCCCACCGGGGAAATGAGGCGAGGATGGGGTTGGTGAGCCTGGGGCGAGCTGAGGGAAAGGGGCCCACGGCCATGGAGAGATAGACAGGGCAGAGGAAGGGGCTGACTGTAGGAAGAGAGGGTCCAGCTCACTTGCACAGTGGGAGAGATGAGAGACGAGGCGAGCTCCGATGGGGTCTGGAGACTCCCCCTCCATTGAGCTGAGGTACCGAACCACCTCTCCAACACATTCCCTGAAGCCCAAGGTTCTGTAGTCGACTGCAAGAGCTCTCGCATCAAAGTATCCTGAAATAAAAAACAGAATCTAGTCACGCAGTGAGTAAATGTTTTGGTATGTCACTGGTCATAAAGTAGACGCCATCTTTTGTCTCTTACTGAAAAGAAAAAGACAATAAAAAGTCTGTTCTGTCATAGGTTTTCATTTTTCTCCCCAGCATTGTTTTAAGGGCTTTTGTGTGTCTGTCTGTACCTTTTCCTCCCATGGCATGCAGCAGTTTGAGATGGTCCACTGTCATCTGCAGAATCTCTGCTTTCTCCAACTTTGAGGAACCCTTCAGGGAAAATATGCAACATTTGAATCATTACCATGCTCTTCCATTTCTTGATATCATTATCTAATTATGAGTGATCCTGGATTATTTCCAAGGTTTATTTCTTTACGTAAGCAGCTACCTGTTTCTCAAAAGCACTGGGTACCAGCCTCCGCAGCTCTGACAGGCTGTGGTTGATCCGGTCTCTGCGCCTTTTCTCTATGATCTACAGAGGGAAAAAAGAGCGTCAAAAGCAATCAAAGAAAAAGGACTAAAACAGATGAAAATCCAAGTTCCTACTTACCCCTCGTCTCTTCTTTCTGGCCAGAATCTGTGAGGCGCTGCCTGGAGACATGGACCCAGTAACTGGGCTGCATCGTGGAGACAGAGTAAAAAGAAAGGGGAGATGAGAGCATTGCATTGGCATAGAGAAAACGTGGTAACTTTGAGTCTCCTGCATATTGTTATTATTACCCTCCTTAATGTGACACAGAGACAGGATGGCACATCAGCTCCCTTCAATCTAATTTGTTTTTGGGGCACAAAACAGTGCAGGAGAGGAGGGAAGATGAGATTGTTTTTAGTTTAATGCATTTTTGGACATTATTCTCAGTGAGCTGACATGCTGTTCTCCTTTCCATCTGAGGAAAAAGCACTTTTAGAAAGATGATTATATAGCCTCGGGGTGATGCTTTTGTTCGCATGGGGCTCCAACATGCAGCATGGGAGCCGAGCTCCTCCGAGTATAGTCACTCAATGTGGATTGTGTTTGTTTGTGAACTCTCATCTTACAGGCCTGAAAGAGCTTGACAGCTTGGAGTTTCCTTCAAACTGCCCCAACAGAGACTTATTGCATTTCTATTAGATTTTAACATGAGCATTGCCAATTCAGCTGAGTGTTTTTGTTTAGGTTTATGTTTGATGGGTCTGACACGCAGAAATTCAGTTTATCAAAACCGTCTTCAGCTTTACTGGCTTGCCCAGTGTTTTGCGATGTAGCTGGTGAGCGTCTGTGAGCAAATTTTAAGTTTTCCTGCGCCAATACACGTTCATGAATATTTCCTAGAATCCAGATGTTTGCAGCTCTAGCCAAGGAATGTAACTAATGTGCGTAAAGTTAAACGATTTAATGACTTTTAAAGAGACTGTGCAGCATTCACTGTAATTTCAACTGCTTATCGGTCATTTTCCACACCTCTGAAAGAAGTTTCATTTAATGGACCACTGTTAAATAACTTGGAGTTTTGCAGAGAATGCAAACATTAAACGTGCACGTTTCTTGTGTAAGCTTACAACAAAACTGCCGACATGATGGAACTTTGCCATTGAAATATTCTTTAAAGGGATATTAAAAGATATTCTTGATGTGGAGGTTCACCTCTTTTATGGTTTTTCTATTTTATAAGAATTTGAAGATGTTTTTAACACAAAAACAAGTTATAAAAGCAAGTCAAGCCATAACATTTAACTAATACATTGCAAAGAGTTTGCTAATGTGTTTGATTTAAACATCTCTCATATCCTCCATGCTTCTCACCAAATAGGCCTAATATCGATTTTAACTTTTTGTGATGCATTTCATGTATTTACAGATGTTTATCTGAATAGATTTTTTTTGACAATGAAGATGAATTTACAAAATAGTTTTAAACTGACAGGTCAAGCTCTCCAGACAGTCTTTGCATTGCTCAGAATATTTCTACTAACTTGAAATTTTGTCATGCATATAAAATCTTTGAACAATATGGAAAATGTATTTGTCATCGCTATAAACACATGTTTTTATATACATGGGTTTCTAGGAGCTTTAAAAACTCTGTTCCCACAGTCTTTGAACTTGGACGATGATGTAAAAGCCACGTCTCACTACAAGACATGTTTAGAGCAAATGTATCTTGAGCCAGTGGCAGTGTAATTTTCCTGTAATGTATGATTGGAGGCAACGTGTTCCAGCATCAGGTGTGGCTGGTGGATGCTCACCAATAGCCGTCTTCTTGTCCCACGTCAATGAACTCGTCTGTGTCTGAGTCCGGGGAGCTGTAGTCGTGAGGTCTCTTCATTTCTCCAGGCTTTCCTCCCTCGTTAGATGGATGACGATTGATGATTATGTAGGATGGATAGATGTATGGATCTTGTCGGTCACCCTCTCTGCTGCATGAAACCTCTGAGACCCTGTGGAGCGTCTCCCAGCGTGCCCCTCACTCTGGCTCTCTTGTGCTCCTTTTTATAAAAAGCCGTGCTGCTCTTAGTTACTTCTTGTCACTTGTGTTTCTTTTGTTGTTTCTTCTTGTGTCTTCTGTCCTTTTCTGTGGGAGTCAGTCGTGCCACTTGATCAACCCCCAGGGGCCCATGACAACTAAGAAAATTCACAAGCTGTTTTTGTCTTTTACTCCATCAGTGGCATCCAATCATAGTCTATTTCCCTGTTATGTCTTTCTTGGCTCACTCTGTCCGTCACAGCCACCCAATGACAAAATAGGACTTTGGCAGTTGGGGCAGGGTTGCCAGTTTCGGCTCCCCCGCCTCCTCTCCCTGTCCCTCCTCCCTCCCTTTAATCTACCCTTCTCTGGCTCGTTGCCCTCCTTCCATTCCACCACACCCCCCTCGGTCCCATCTTTCCACCCCTTTGCTCAGTCATCCTCAGTCAATTAGCCTCCAATCTCATCCTGCTCTCCTTCCTTCCTATTTTCTATCCTCCTTTCTTTCTTTTTCAGCTCCTTTTAATTATGCTGCTTTGTTGAACAATGGCAGCGGGAAGGAGGAAAGGAAAGAGGTGAGGACTGTGGGAATTATGAACTGTGAAAGTCCTTCAGCGTCTTCAGAGAGTGTTGGGATGATGCACAAGGCCTGAAGCTCACACAGGTGACTCAGAAACCAAAGACCCTGAGCTACTTTTTGGGAAGTATTTCAGTTTTAAAGAAGCAGGAGTTGGCTTTTTTTTTTCAATGACCCTGAAGTTCAAAGAATGTACTATAAGAGTTAACCATGCAACTGCTTAATATTAGCTTTGGAAAAGGCAATTTTGGACCCAGATTTGGCTGCATTTTTTATCTGGATGTACAACATCAAGAGAGAGCTGAACTGAGCCATTTAAACCCAATTTCTTCCGAACTGTTTCCCTTCATCCTGTGTGGCTGCCAGTGTGAGCAGAGATGAGGGGGAGTAGCGAGGGGTCAAGTGTGGAATCAGCCCAGTGAGTGTCTGAACATCTGTGCTCTTTGCCGGACAAGATAGCGCTCTCTATACACTCACTCTCACTCGCACATACGGCTCCTCGCAACACTTAGCGCTGGGTTCCGCTGCCACCGTGGGAAGATTGCTGGTGGAGATTGCCATGGAAACATGAGACCCAGGCGCCGGTTGTTAGGAGCGATGCCTGACTGACCCAGCACTGTGCGCATATGTGTATGTGAAAGACTGAGAGAGGCCAAGTGGCATGCCCCCTTTCACACAATACCCAGCTGAGTGTGTCTCTTCCTGCCTGGCAGACTGGAAGGGTGTGTTAGTTTAAACATGCTACAATGCATGAGTGCAAGATCTTTGTGTAGACTTTTTGAGGAAGTAAACTCTTTCTTGGACATGATTTGGTTCTGTATGTTCTAATGAGCTCCTACCATTTCAAAGACTGTTTGTAGAAAATTTGGGGAGTTTTTCTAAAATGCAGCAAAAAACTTTAAAGTGTTATTTTAGAGTTGTTTTAAATATTTGGTTTATGTTACTTCACAGACCAACCTCACTGTGTAAATGTAAACAAATGAAATATTTGACACTAGGCACACACTCAAAAATTTGTCATGAGGGTATTTTTTTAACTTTGTGTCAAATTCCTCTTTAAACAAAAATTTGATGGTTTGGACACAAATTGTTGGATTTTTGCAAAATAAATTTCTGTCCATTCTTGCTAATAACAAGATTTCAGTTCCTCACCACTCCATCTTTCATTATGATATGCTGCACACTTTTGTTTTAAGGCATAGTCATACGTGCACTCTGTGTCTAAACCTAATAACTACTGACCTCACAGGAAAATACCTTTTATGGCAAAACAAGTCTCTTGAAATGTCTTGTATCTGCATAATGGTACCATATCTGAGTACCTAATGTCATAGATACTGATGCACCTTCATACCATTACAGACACCAATTTTTACACCCTTTACTCATGGCAGCCTTGATTATTTTTGCCATGTTTGGCACATAGAATCAGGCATAATACCCCCCCAGAATTTCTGAATGTGGACTCCTGAACAGTGTCCAGGGTCTTTCTTTCCATCTGAGATGAGCTTGTTCCTAGAAAATGTGGTGATGATTCTGTGAAGAATCAATACAAAGCTTCCTCCATGCATAATGGAGTTTCAGGTTACATTTCTCGATGCAGTGTTTGACTATGTCATGTAAAAATGTTTTTCCAAGCTCCTCCTGAGCCCATTTAGCTATAGTAACCATAGTGACAAGATGGTTTCTCATGCGAGGACTTGAAAGTCATGACCACCCAAAAGTGGTTTCTGTCCTTGTCATTTAAGGACTTAGGTTTTCGAGATTTTCCCAATATCATAATTGTAAATGTTGAAACATCAAAGGTTTTTTTTTCTCCTTTTGCAAATTTGCTTTGAAAATTATTTGTTTGAACTCATGGATGATTCTCTGACAGAGTTTGCCAGTAAGCGGTAAGCCTCAACTCTTCCCTGCTTGGAAAGACCAAAACTTTAGTAGATGCTCCTTTTATATCCAATCCTGGCACCCTTACCTGTCCATAATTTGCTGATTGAATTATCTTTTAGGATGGAATTAGTTGTGAAGTATTTTGTTTTGTTTTTTCAACTTATTTCTCTTGTGTGTTGCTCGTATCAATTTTAAAATTTGTTCAGAATTTCTGAATACAATAAATGATAAAGGCAAGTAAATACAATAAATATAATTCAATTGGTCAGTGAACACACTGAAAATCATTACTTTTGTACTTGTGTCTGTCGAACAACAGCTCAGACTAATTAAGAAATTACATATTTAAATTTTTGTTGTATTTGTGAATAGTTCCCAACTTTATCTGGAAAATGGTTTGGTACATGTTTCTGTGAAATTGGAAGAAGGTGGCATGAGATTCAAGAAATTCATAGTGTCATCTACTGTTGTGTTTCTTTTCCTCTATTTCTATTCAAATATTATCTTTTCAAACTACATTATCTTACTTGCTTATTACATGGCATCTTGCATTACTCTAGTTTTACTTCTTTTTCTTTGGTTTATGCTTTGCTTCTTCTTTATTTACAGCGGTTTCAAGTTTTCCTTCACTACCAACATGTTGTCACATCACATGTGTAAGACAGTAAACTAAATTAAAACATGTGCATGAGCGTGTGTTTGCAATACCCAAGTGTGAGTCATCAGTGGCCATCATTAGACAATGGGTGGGGGCTCGCAACGTGGTGGAGTGTGAGTGAGGACAAAGAGAATTCCCTTTTCCTCTCCCTCCCACCCCATCCACATATCCTTTTATTACCAATCGCTCTTTGATTCAGATCTGGATCTCATTTCAGCATCAGAAAACTGGAAAACAAAGAGAGAGAGACTAAAAAAAAGACATTGATGAAGTCAGGCTTCAGTCCTCTCTGTTGTTATTTTTATCACCGCCCTCCCGTCTCTCCATCCCTCCAGAGATTAACTTTCCTCTCTGCATCAGCAGAGAATGAAATCCCTCTGGTTTTGCTCTTATACGACCATGGACGCCTCTCAGCTGCTCCACGATGAGGCAAGTTGCATGAAAAACACTCAGGAAATCGAATGCAATTAAGAAGATGAATGAATAAATAAATAGATTAATTGTGAAAATGGATCCATGGTGAGGGTGTGTGGAGAGAGGGGAGCGATAGAGACCAACATGAGGAAGAAAGAAAGAGCGAGATGGACGGAAAGCTGGCACTGGATGGTGGGATGGAATTCTGGGAGATTTCTGGCGATCTTTGGTTGACCACTTCAAGTTCTCTCCCTCCTTTCCCACCAAACCACAACAAGACGAAGTCCTTTATTGAAATTAACAAGCTCATACTTTTACAATTTGCTCACACACGCACAGCTCAAATATGAACGTGTGAACGCTCAAGGGCATATAGGCACACACAAGGCCTCGAACTGACTCATGCAAGCACACACACGCAACTCCGTCACATGAATATGGACAGTGCATACCCACAATTTATAAGGCACAAACACTCAGCTACAATTATTGTTTCTGATGCAGGACTATTCCCATTGTTTGAAAGTCTGTGGGATGGAACTGGCTCAGCAGAGTATGTGTTTGTGTCTTTTTCTCTGCATTCATGTCAAACTGAATAAGCGATCAGATACAATATATCTTACCCCATACTTTACTTTAATTATTTGTTCTCTGGGATTCAGCCACAGAAAATTTTCTTTTCATCAGGGGGGAAAAAATTGAGGGGGGGGGGGGGGTATTTCTTCTCTAAATTGCAAATATTTAATTGTCAGCCTTTTTGTAAGCTATTAAACATCCACAAGGACCTATACAATACTCATCTTATTATAGTTAAGCAATTGTTTGACCCTTTATTTAAGAGACACAATAGAGTACTAAAGAATTTTTCTGTGTGTTTTCACTGGCCCACTTATTGTGACTGCAGGAGAAATTGTCACACACTAATCAATGCAGCCGCATGGCTCAGGAGTATCCGTTGGAAAACCGTTGTCACTCAACAATATCCAGTACTGCGTCCAGAGATGGATCCTGAAACTGTATCAGACAAAAAGGAAGTCATATATCAACTTGGCGAAACACTGCTAAGTTCCCTGAGCATGAGCTCATCTAAAAGACAGTGAACACGTGTTCTGTGGTCAGATGAGTCTACGTTTCAGCTGCTTTTGGGAAAACACTGACGTCTGGCTCGTTACAACAAAGACAAGAAAAAAAACATCAAATGTGTAAGCATCTGGGATGGTATGGAGGTGCATCAGTGTTTATGCATTTGGTAAATTGCATTAATGCTGACGTGCATATTGCACGTTTTGGAAAAATATATATGCTAAAGGCAACATTTTTGCTACGGTTTTATTTCAGAAGGACAATACCAGACCTCATTCTGCCTGACTTATTCTGGCGTTGCTTCACAGACACAGAATGTGTTTGTGTTTTACTGGCCTGCCTGCAGTCAAGATCTGTCTCCTATTGAAAATGTATGAAGCGGCATGGAGAAGAAAATCAGACAACAATGACAGCAGACTGTCAAGCAGCTGAAATTGTTCTTGTGTCTGTTAAATAAAAATTTAAAACAAATTAGGAAATTACAGATATAGGTTTTTGTTGCAATTTTCTTTTAATCCCAACTTTTCTAGAAATAGGTTTACATAGAGAAGCAGACTGTATTTTTAATTCTCACAAAAGTGCAGATTTACAAACATTCCTGATCCAAACACAGTCTGTAAGAATGACAGATAATTTTATTCAAATTGCAGAATATAAATTTCACAGTTTGCTGTGAAATTAATAAATTGCAGGAGTGTCTGTGAGCATGCCTTTTAAATGACTAGGTGTCCTAAAATATCACCAAATACCATCAAATTGCATTCAACAAATGAAATGTTTTTTTACTGTCTAGAAACCCTGTCTACAGGCCAAATGTGGTCAAAGAAGCTCAGCATGCTGCCCTGCTGCATGCAAGTGCTACTGACATATACCCTCATCATCAGTTGATTCCTTGTTAGTATGAATCCTTTATAATAGTCGGTCTGTGGCAAGTCGCTCAGTCACTGGAATCAAGATTGGATTGGCATGGGAACTGGCACCAGAGTAGTTTGGCACTCTCCAGGCTGGAGCCATGAGGGAATTATGTCCTCTCCAGACACATAAGGAATGCCTGGGACTTGTGGCACTGGCTGCTTGGCTGTTTCCACGAGTCCTGAAAAATAACCTGAATATACGAAGCATTTCTGGGGAAAGCTGGGGTTTTTCTGCTGCTTCCGATGAGATGCATTGTGTCTAAATGATCAGACTGATCTAATAAGAGGAAGGAATAAACTATCAGAGAGAGGCATGTTTGAGGTAGTGGCTGGATGCTGTGATTTGATGTGTCAGGAGGACAGGAGGGCTGCAGCCATGGGTCATGCTGTCTGTAAGAGAACGAGAGACACAGAAGGAGAACAGAGAGAGGGAGTTCTCCCTCTTCAACACCCCCCCTTCCCTTTTTTCTATGCAAAGATAAATAAAGAGGCTAAAAGCCGAGGAGAAGAAGCAGAAAGGAGCTTTTGTGGCTTCCGAGTGGGGTCCCTTTCATGGCCGTTCCCACAGCACTGGGCCTGTGATGACATTCACCATGTTTCACACACACGCTGATGGGCCCTGTGACTGCGGTGACTTTCGCTGGTGCCGGGCCCCAGACGGGACGGCGAGGGCCCCGAGAGCCACAGGCAACCATTGTGCTGTCGCCGCGGAAACCAGCCTCTTTATGTCAGACATGTTTTTCTGTTTGTTTTCTTTTTTATGTCTTTAATGTGGGCAAGGGGGAATGTTTCCCCTCTCATCTGCCCCCTCCCCAACACTGCACTGTGTTATCCCCCCCCCAATACCCATCTTCCTTCTCCTCCCACCAATCCAACCAGATTTGTTTCTCCTCTTCACCTCCCCTTCCTCCCTTATGTTGCCTCCCCCCCGTTTTCCCCCTGGAGATCATCATTTGTAAAGCTCTTTGCTTAGACAGCCCATATCTTTGTCGTGGTGTTGCGGCCTCTCTCTCACTCAGCTCCTTTTTATCTATACTTCATGAGGTTTTGGCACAAACCAGCACTTTTTCGTCCTGTGCTGAAAAAAAAGAAAGAAGTGCACAACCCCAAAACAACAAAACATCTCTCCAAAAGAATTCTGCCTTTCCCACGCTAAGCCAATTTTCTTCATAAGATTAAACAAACTTACCAATAACAAAAATGAAAGAAAATATGAGGAGGAGGGAGTTCAGAAAAAAAGAATCTGGATATGATTTAGGTCTCAGAAAAGCTAACAGAGGATGCCCTAAAGTCATTCAATGAGAAAAACAAACCTGAAAAAGCCAACTGTTACTATTTTTAAGCACTTCAAGAATGTGGTTTGGTGCCATGACTCAAAGGCACGCTGGCTCTCCTCCGTAATCAGTCCTTTCTGACTGCACTCCTCCGCCACATCACACACAGGACGCAATCTTTTATGAACCACAGAGCAAGTGACGGGGAAACAGGGGAAAGTGAAAAATAAAAGAGTTCAAGGCTAATCCGCTCTGCTCCCTCCCTGAGCCACACATGTGACTGTGTCTGATTTGATGAGTGGGGGTTCAGCTAATAATAGCCACTATAAAACTAATGCTACTTAAGTTTTTTGTTTTTACTTAGAAAGCTATCATTCAAATTTATGGAGGAGACAATTTTTTATAGCTTGTTGTCATATGATGCTGAATTCCTCCATCAGCAGCCGCTTCAGGCATGTAGGCCTACATGAAATCTGGATGAATGAGCGAGAGGTTGGAGTCTTATGAATTCACAGAAGATTGGTGCCCCCATCTTTATAGTTCTTTGGATGTCCAAGACTGCCGCTCTTTGACAGCCTCTCACTTTACCAAATCCCTCATATAACTTTACACCTCAGATTACATCCCTATCAGGGAAGGCATCCTGCCGACACCTCGTTCTGACGGCAGCTCTAAAGAGCGAACGTAAGCTCTTAAAAACCTGCACAAAAAACTTGCCGCCAGTACACCGCTGGGTCATTTTTAGTGTTCCAAGAAGGGGATTATGGTGAGTGTGGTTGGAAAGAAAGGAAGACTTTGATGAGTGAAGGATGTGATTAATGACGAACATTATTTTTTTATTCCTAAAGTCTTAGTGGTAGCGTTTATTATTAAGATTTCTCCGAACTGATATAAGGGATCCATTGACCAATGATTTATAGATCTGCTTTCTTTTTTCTTCTCTTTTTTTATTGACTGACGCCAAACAACTAAATTAGATCAAATCTAAATAAAGCTATAAATAAAGTCGTGTAAAAGGGATGTTTCTATTTAATAGGCTAAACATTTTTTCCAAAATGATCTCTTGTCAAAGAAAGTCACAGTCCTGAGAAGCTTATGTCCATGAACACAACCAGACAAGCTTGTCAATAAGATTTCTATCAAAACTATGTACATTTGTTAAACTGAATCAATTTTTTTTAATTAGACAATGAAAATAGTGTTTCTCCTGTTTCCAGATAGGGTATTTTAGCAACATACCTCCCAAAAAATATTAGAATATGTACAGTAATGGTTGTAACTTATTTCTACAACTGTTTTCCCAACACATGATTTTATTTCTGCCTTTAAAAGACTATAAGTAACATGTAGGAATGGGACAGATGAGCATTGAGCAAACTATGGTCAGTGTCCTGAAGTGAAGGAGCATCACACACATGCCAGAACAGCAACAACACATATGCAAGACTTAGACCTTGTAAACAAAAACAAGTATTTTTGGAAACAGAATTCTTCCTTCTCTTGTTGAAAAAAAAACACACAAAAAAAACATGCTACACAAAAACATCTCCTTCCAAAAAGCAATGCCAAAATACAACCAGAACCACACAAGTTCCACAATGCCAGCTAACTCTGAGCAGCTTAAGGCACAAGTGGTCCATATTTGCCTCATTATTGTCCAAACCACTTGTATTGACAGTCATTCACTGTCACTTGACCTTCCCTCGCCCGCTAAAATATTCTGTGTGCAGCAACTTTTCTGACAGCAGCAACAAGCTGCTTATAATATTCTCCCGCTCATTATGTGGGGGAAGCAGCTCATTCTAATAAAACAGAGAAAACTCTTCTTACCGTACAGCAACAACTAGTTTATTCTCAAGGTTTTCCCACGACTAGAGCTCTGACCATGTCTCATCTGAAACCAGTGAGGATGTCAGCCGGTTCTGTGCTCGATCATGCTGTGGTGAACTCTGCTGCGCATGCCTCCATTTCTTCAGTATAGCTAAAGAGTAACTATACCTTACACATGTAAAAAGTCTTGTTGACAAGGTCAGCACCAGTACTGTCATGGTGGTGTTTCCATGTGCAATGTAATCAAAAGTTAAATTGGTGCATAAACTGGTGTCAAACCAAAGAGATAGCAGTACTCAATCTAAAGTGGAAATTTTCAAAAACACAAGCTACTTTGCCCACAATGCTGCAACCAAAGTTTTTAAATATCTTAAATAAATCTGCAAGACTTTAAATAATATTAGACCTTTTGCATGATGCACAAAATACCTGGGATCAGGATACCTGTGTTCATGCGTACAGAACAATATTTTTATAGGAGGTACACCAGTCAAAAGTTTGGACACACTTACCCATTGGATTTAATGGAAAAGTGTGTCCAAACTTTTGACTGATAGTGTACCAACAGTTAAACTGTTGTATTTTCTCAAATTTGAAACAAGAGACAATATAAAATGTTGGAAATGTGTTTAGTGATAAAATAAAGGCTGGAGATAAGTCTAGCTATAGGCACATTTGGACCAGACAGTATGGGCTTTCTGGAGGTTATGGAAAATGGGGATTTCTCCAAAGGAAAACACCTTGCACTTTTCCTGCAGTTGTTTTCTCAGAACAAATAGGAAAGATGAAATAGCAAAATGAGCAGGTGGGTAGTAAAGGAATGTAAATGGCATTATGTATAAACCTCAGGCTTAACTGTTTGGTTTAAGTTTTTATGTCGGTATTACAAGCATTTTAGATGGCAGACTTTTTAACCAAAGTTTTGGGTTAAAAAGTGGGTTCAGCTGTTGTGCTATTACTTTCAACCAGTTATTGTACAGTTGTGTTGTCTTGACTAGTCACTATACAGCTGTCCAAAATGTTTGCATTCAGGCTAGGAAAGCCTCTCTTGTGACACAGAAGCTTAGATAAATAAATCCTATGAAGGCAGTTCTATTAGGTACAATCAGCCACAGTAACTTTGTTGTGGACATAAGAACGATGGGAAACTGCTTCCATATGAAAAAAGTTCAGCTAGCATCTTATTTATAACTATAATTCGACTAATGTTGTGTTGGGAGCCAGTTCTTTATTTAAATTAGAGGACATCAGTTCGAAGCTCATGTAAGCTGCGTAGTGCTAGTGCTGCAGGGAGATAAACATTTAATCCTTTCAAATTCTGATGAAAGGATGATATATTTCACTCCAGAGGATATCATATGCTAAATACAGTATCAAATAACTTAATTATTTTTTTTTTCAATCCATATTTCAAACCTTTAAAATGTTGTTTCTTAGCAAATGTGCATCAGACTCTTGTGTTCTCATGGCAAGAAGATGGCGTTGCTAAGTTACAAATGACAGTAATAAGCAAAACTGTGTTGGCAAACTGAAAACAAAACTTCTAGGAATAAGAGCCTGGGAAATAGGTTTTTTTAAAGAAACACAGAGAGGTTCACATAAATTTGTTTACCTTGGTTGAGTTTTGATTATACTGGTGCAACTAATTGTTACTCAGTCATTTGAGCTACATCAGAAATTGTTTACATTATCTTCATTTCCCCAAATGCTCATTGACTATTTTGCATCACATATGTATTAAAAAACCTAGACAGAAACAAGACTGTTTATTAATAACCATTTAATTCTTAAACATGTAAGTTACTTCACATTCATAAGTACTGAACCTTTAACATGTTGAGCTTAACTATGAGTTGTACACTAACCCTTGCAAATTTGCTATAGATCAGCAACACATAATTTTTGTACTCCTATTTGGTAATTTATTGTCATCTTTAACAGAAAGTTGTGAATAAATGGTTTACATCAAATCAAAATGGAGATTTATTTGTGCAAGTCATCCTTGTGGAAAAGCACCAGCTGAGAATCACAGAGACTTAAACGATCATTTTGTGCTCAATGAGAACAATAAGACAAATGCAATATTGTTTGTCTAAATCTGTAAAGGCTATTTTGTTCAATTCCTACATGAAAAACAACAACCAGTTCAGCCACTTGGAGCTCCACAGCTATGAAGATAAATAAAGTAAATAATAAAATAAAGAGACTCTAGGTGAGGATTTTTTTTTGTGGAATTTGCAAACTCCATGGAAAAAACTAAGTAAGTAGATTTTTTTTGTCACTTATGACACTTATGTGATTGATCCCTATTAAGACAAATATCCTCAACTCTACCAATTTAGATTAAATAGAAATGAATCACAAGTAATGCTACTTTATTCTTTCATTATACTCATTGTGTTGTGCAGGCTATTGATACGCCACATTTGGCAGACCTTTACAATAAAACCAAAAACAAAGCACGAAACAATCCTATGAAAAAACTCCACTCATACCACAATACCACACTGATATGTAAAGAGACACTAAAGCGCTTTCACACATTCCAACAGGCAAAGCTGCACCAAGTTAGTTTCAAACACTCTACGTATAGCTTGGGTACAAAACACACGCTGCTTTTCTCAGACATGAAAACTTGTTTGAGGTCAAAGCTCCAGAAGCTAACTGTATATAGTACAGGAGACTTTGATCTTTGGACTTGGCTGTGGCAAAGACATCCAGCCAGCGCTGTGGCCCTGCGTTACCGGAAGCTTGTGGTCTACGGCTCCGTTTGCCACTCATTTCTGGGGCTAAATATACAATAATAAAAAGTCTTGCAGTTTTATTTCAGACTCATACATTTCCTCTCCACTGAAAGAAGAAAGGACCAAGAAAAAGACAGACGTCTCCAGAATACTGAGGAACATTAAGTGATAATTACAGAGAGATAGGCAGACAGGGAGAGATGAGGTTTCCCCCTCTTTTGCTTTTCTCTTCCTCTTCCTCTGCCACCACAGAGTGGCGTCTCCAAACTTAAGAGGGGCGCCCACTGTATTAGACTTCCAATGATTGGCTATGATTGCATTATCTGATCCCATGAAGGATAAAAGGACAGCAACACGCTCACCACATGCCTGCATTTCATTGCTCAATCATCACTGCCTCCTCAGAAGTTAAACATGGCCTTCTTTGAAAACTCCTTTACATTTGAAGCCAAACAAGAAACTATGATTCAGATTCAAACTTTGTCTTTATCTTTTTCAAGTTAGCTTTCTTAGACGTTCAAGCATGTACGCACACATTTACACTCATACTCCAGTATGTACTCGACTTCACCACCAGTCCACCGCACTCCTCTCAAAGCTCTTTGATCCACGGTCGAGGGTCCTCTCCGCGGTGCCTCTGTCTGAATTCCAGAAATTCTGGGATAATTCAAACGTTTCACGGCACATACTTGGTCCCCCCAGGAGACAGTGGCGGAGATGGAAAATGCCACCATGGTCCCCGGCTCACTCTCCCTCCATTGTCTCTACTCTTTAATCAGGCCTTCTCTGTGGCTCACGCTGCCACCGTGGTGCGTTGTCTCAGCCTGGGAAAATGCCGGCCTAAGTGGCTGTTATGTGCTGAGGCGCAGACCACAGGGACCCAGAGGGGTGCTGCTGGAGCCCTCTGTGCCAGCCGTGGGTCTCAGAGTGGCTAACACGCACAATGAGTGAGGTCCTGAGTTCGGATGCAACCTTACATAACAGCGATCACTACATCTATTTACTTTTTGTCTGGGCTTCCATCAGTAAATCATACGCCATCATAATCATACACATGAGCCAAAACCCAATCATAAATCATCAATGTTATTTGGGGTTGCTGGGTGTAAACCAGCATAAAACTGTCACACAGACATGGCAGTATTGTAGAAACTTCAGTATGATCGCTTGGCTGTGAAAGGTCTGTAGAGAGGGAGTTTCCTGCCATGAAGTCAACAAATGACCAAAACAAAGGCCTTGTGTTTCCCTGAGTCACCGCAAAAAAGAAGGTCAGTACCCAGAACTACCTCACAGTTCAACCCAATTCAGTTTTGTTTTGGGACAGACTCGTGTCAGAGCTGGGCAGCTTAGTCAACTCCCATTTGGCCATGCATTCAGCCGGACACAACGCTTCCATCAGGTCAAGTTTACAAGTACTGAACGAAGCCCTGCATTTTCTTTCTTTTTTTAAAAAAAAACAGGGTTTATATTTAGTGCCTTTAAGCATCAATAGAGTTTTTATGAGGTGCTGTAAATTTCATTTTCCAAAAGAGAGAGTGTGGAGGCATACGTACGCCTATCCTGTGGTTTCTCTAGGCCAACACGGAGCCTTTGTATTTGCCCCATTCGGCATGGGAAAATATCTGAAACAAATAAGTTGCCTGGTCGGCACCCATCAGTGTAAAAACACTTCTAAGGACTGTGGATTGTGCTGAGAGGGTGTGGTGCCGCTCTGAAGGAACTACTTGTTTACTTTTACTGTGTCTGAAAATAAAAAAAAGAACTATTTTCTCTCTGAGATGGAAGGCAAATAAACAAGTATTCTTGAGCAGACAATATGGGCAGGCGCAAGCCGCCTGCGGGTTGGAGAGCAGCATGCTGGACTGGGTATGAGAGGGGAGGGTGATGCTTGGAGGTTCTTCGCCCAGATCATCACCACCATCATCAATAGTGGGTTTATGCAAAGGAAGACAGACTTTAAATATATCTTATTCTTATTTTCATAGATAATAAAGATCAGAGATATATAATTTTTTACTTTTACATAATTTTTTTCTAAAATAATAGCTGTTGTTTTATCAAGACTTCCCCAGTACATCCATTCCTTTATTCGTTTTTAATAAAGAATTATTGAAACTTTGGTCAATTTTGGCCATATTAAATTGTACAAAAACTGCTTTAACATTTCATTTATTAAAAACTCCATTAACCCTAGAACACTAACGTTGTGTACTCTACCAATTCAAAACCAATGTAGCATGGGTGAAATATACCCACCAATAGTGTTCTAGGGTTAATGAAATTCATAACATTTATAGCACTTGAGGTGTCACTTATGCAATGAAAATGATACACATCACTTTATAAATCTGATTCCAAGCAGAAGAGCTTTGTAAGCTTGTGAGCTTTTAAAGAAGTTCGCTGCATCTCATGCCATTCCCTCTGACCTTTGAGCTGTCTCTTTGTTTGTTTTTTTGTTTTTTTACCAACATTGATAAGCATTTGGGAGCTTTGGAGACCAGTTGGTGTAATTCTTAAAGTTAAATGTTTTCATATTCTTCCCTTTAGATGGGATTTTTAGCTGTTCCACTCATCAGGGCCTCCTTAGTCAAATATCTATTTCATAATGGTGGTAAAGGTTTTCCATCAGTGACACATCTGAGCCCTTTTTTATCGACCTTTTGTAGAAAATGGTAAAAAGTTAATCTTATGAATAAAATTTAAAATGTGCAAGCCAGTCATCCACATATTAGTAAGAATTAAATGCCGATAAATCTCACTTGTTCCTCAACACAATGCTTGTGTCCGTTCCTGGTCATTTGCATTGAGAAATGCCCTCAATTAACCATAGTGAATAGTGCTTAGTTCACTCATTCAAGTCATGTTGACATTTATTTATAAGGCGTATTTCATGCATGAGGCGACACAATGTGCTTTAGATAAATGAAAACAAAGACAGATTTGAAGCACACTTATAAAAGTGCAAGAGCAGAAAATAAATATTACTTAGCAATAAAAACATGCAATACACTGCGTTAAAAATGAACAAAAGAAAAATACAAAAGATTAGATGTTGGATGAAAGAAAGAAGCACAGTTAACCATTTAGGCTAAGAGAAATTAAATAAAGAAATAAAAAAGGAGATGGTAAGATATGAAATTCAATGCCAAAAAATGTTGTCACACTGATGGGACATCTGGAGGAAAAAACATTCACCTTTGGAAACACATTCCCAGCATCACTTCAGAAGCAGCTCTTTCCCATTTGATTTCAGCATGGTGTTTATTTGCCTGAATATATTTTGGGCCCAGAGAAATTATAGCATCCAAAAAAGATGGCATACTCCACCTCAGTGATTACTGGGAAATGCACAAATTTGAGTCCCAACTCAGGCTGGTTACCAAAAACCTACTTGGATTTGCACTGGAGAATTTTTTTGTGCAGTTAATATCTCTGCTTATTTAACCTTTGAGCTTTCATCTCTGCTTAAGTTTTCAAATATCTATCTGTCACAGGTGTTTTGTGTAAGTTTTGACGAAAATTAGCCTGTTTTAAACTAAACATAATAACTAAATTTTATTTTGAGGAGATGGCACTGACAGCTTAGATTAAGCTAGTTTAGTGATGGGTTTAGTCTCACAACTGGCTATTAGTCTAGGTATTAGTTTTAATTGTCGGTTGCTCCAAAACATTTATATATGTTGTTAAAGGGTCACCTTGTAACTTTTAACCCAAATATTAGCCTAATGGGAGTAATAATGGATGATTTCTGGGGTCAATATACAGTGTTTGATGAGTGTCGGCCCTCTTCAGAAACCAGACAATGTAACTTTGCAGGAGTGGATCCGTCTCTCATAGGATCATGTGACCTGGAGTGCTTTGCTTTACGCTCCCCCTCTATAAACACAGAGGGCTCCTCTTTGTGCTACTTTTACCTCCACTTTGATGAAATGTTTGTCACAGCTGAACGAAGTAAGAAGGTGAGAACGGTGTCTGGGGAGGCCAGAAAGAGAAAGGAATCGCTCCAGAGGTGCCTCTTGTACAAACGTACCAAAATGTGATGAACTTTTTCACATCTTTCAGCCAACGTTTATTCAAAACAATGGCAGTAAGCGCCTGATGAGCTGCAGAACGTTGCAGCACTCCTCTGTGTCTAAATGCGGCTAGTTGAATCAAGTCGGCTCAGACCAAAGCTAAAGTGACTCCCTAAACCTTTTTGCGCAAGTGATTCGGGTTTTCATGCAATAAATGCGTTTCCTATAATTCATGTAAATCTCAAAGGAGTAACAGAACGGTTAGCAACTGGCTTGGTTCAGTTTTATGTTTCCATACACTGTAATGTCCTATGAGCTAAGTGCTAATGCTGATGTTTTCCTAATAACCAGGAGATTAAATGGATATATATATAAAACTAGAACCACTGTCAGACCTCCACCAGGTCCTTATCCTTCAATGGTGAACAATCTGTTGAAAAATTCCTTAATCCTAATTACATCACTATCAGCTGGTCAAAGTGGTCTGCAAACACGATTCCAAAACGCAGATGGAAACTGTTTAATTTTGCAACAGTGCCGTGTTGCCTGTGGGAAGTTACACGTTTAGCTCCCTTAGTGGTATCCCTTTAAACATCAACAGTGTCTTCATAGATGTGCAAGTTATTAGGAATGCTGCCTTTTGAAGAAGCTTTCTGGTGCTTGTGCAGGAGTGGCTCAGGTGGAAGAGCAGGTCGTCCAATGACCCGAAGGTTAGCAGTTCATATCCTGCTCCCACCCCTGTCAGCTGTGGTTGTATCCTTGGGTCAGACACTCTACCCTCCTTGCCTCCAGTGTTGGCATCACTGGTGTACTCAATTACAAGTCACTTTGGATAAAAAGCATATGCTAAATGATTGTATAGTATGTTAATAGTATAGCTGATGAGATGGATGGAGCCTCTCCTCTAGCCAGAAGAACATGATGTCCATGATTTACAAAAAAATATTCAGGGTTTGATTCATTAGATCCCAGAGGTTTTTACTTCATCGCCACCCAGCTTCAATCAGCTTCGGCCCAGAGACAAAACTGATGTTAGATGTAATTTAGATTAATTATTGTCTTTGTATGGTAGCATTTTAAGGTGGACTTGTGGATTCAGTGACTGAGTTTACAAAAAATTTCCAGAACTGCTTCTGAGTCCATGTAAAATGTCATCTAAAGAGTCTTGTCAGTTCATATATCAGCTACCTATCAGTTCTGGTTTTTGTTGTGTCCATAGAGTACAGGGATTTCTACAGATTGTCTGAATGTTTTGATAATAATATGTAACACACAAATACCATAAAAAGGTGAAGCTACATCCAAAAAAGTTTTAACTTTTTTTTCCTATTTTAGCAGACCTTCTAAGAAGGTTTTTATTGACATATTGTTAGGAAATCCAGAAACACTATGAATGTACTGATACAAGTCATCATAAAGTTGGCTGTGGCAAATCTCTCGTTACTTTTGGCTTTGATTACAGGTATTACTTGCCACAAACCTTTCCTATAATGGTAGTGCGTTTTTCAAAGTTTTTTTTTTTTTTACAGTCAAAGAACAATACCCAGAACAGCTGTAGATTTGCTGGATGTTTAAATCAAAAGTCAGGTCACTGGAAGAACAGCACATTTGATATGTCTCAGATCTTTACTGTTGTGATCTATTTTGAACTTTAACACATTTGTCCCTAAAACTCCAGTTATTCTCTCTACATTTTAGCTGCTCCATGGTCTTAAATGAAAATAAATGAATTAGTTACTTCATCAATCTAATTACTTAAAAATTACCCTTGGGTGCTGGCTATCAAAGTAGCTGTTTAAGAACCAGGGATATGGTGTTTTATCAAACCTGTGTGTTTTGTAATATCATAATATGTTTTAGCATAACTTTATAACACTGTATAAGAATTAAATTTCTTTAAAGCTCAGAAATTTTCCCATGGATTAAAACTTTTCTAGGTTGCAATATATACAATATTTCACATGTTATTTTGGAGAACCAATTCCCATTTTTTCTCTCCAGAAAATCTAATTCCCTTTAATACTATAACAACAATAATAATAATAACTATAATAATAATAATAATAATAATAATAATAATTATTATTATTATTATTATTATTATTATTATTATTATTAAAGTTATTTTTCAGTCCCCTTTTCAATTAAAACTCAGTATGTAAATTATTTCCACATTATTAATCTATTTATTTATCTATTTTTACAAAAACAAAACTTTTCTAAACAGATTGTGATCTACGTCACGCCTACGTCATTACGTTCACTGTCGACTCTCCAGTCGGTCACTGATTGGATGACCAAGGAGCATCACTGTTTACTGAACGCGGAAGTTTTGGGTTGTTTTGATATGGAACAATAAGCTTTTCTTATCGCTGTCTTTATTTCACTGTAATCTCTTTGTTTTTATCAGTGAAATTACTTAGGTGAGTCATATATGGATGTCCTTTATTTCATGATGTGTTTTAATGCTTTATAAAGTACACTTTGTTTGATCAGTGTGCCTTTTCTTTTGGTGAAGTAAGTAACAAGGTACATAGCGCTAGCTACAGTTGTTAGCTTGTTAGCAAATAGCAGAGCAAAACCATTTCTTTCTTTCTTTATGTTATGTTTGGGTTAATGTTTTTATGTCGTATATTTTAATATTAGATGTCGCCTAAACTTAACAATTAAACATTACGAGTATTTGCTATGTATACTCATTGGAGGGTCTTCCAACCCGTTATTTCTTACATCTGTCTACCTAAATAATGTAGATTGTCAAGCAATTAAAGGTAAATCCTTATATACAGTGCTATTAAATGATTTGAATAGGCAATTTCAATTAAAAAAAAAGGGTACTACAGCTCTAGAACAGTGTCTTAAGTTTTTGTTTCTCCCGATAGCCCCCTCCCTCCCCCCCCTACCCGTCTGTCTCTTTTTCCTGACAGAGCCAAGTGAAGTGTAAACATGGAGGTGCCTTGTTATCTGCCCAAACTGCTGTGTGAGCTCAATGAGCAGCGAAAACGCGACTTCTTCTGTGACTGCAGTATCCTTGTGGAAGGCCGTGTTTTTAAAGCCCACCGTAATGTGTTGTTTGCTGGGAGCGGCTATTTTCGGGCTCTTCTGGTTCACTACCTGCAGGTGAGGATGCCGGTGCTTTTTAGGACAACTAGCTTTTTAAAAGTAAATCTAATGATATGCTTCATGCACTTTACTAATCTTATCCAGGTGTAATTATGTTTTGATATTACTTGGTAAAATCATTAGAAAACGATAGGAGTGAAATAATTCTTCAAATCCTCTGATTGGTTCAGACCTTGAGTTTTGAGCCATAGTTAATTTGCAGGTATAAATCAGAAATCTGTGGGTGAAAAAAGGAAAACACAGATGTTGTCACTCATTCATCCAATCTTGAATGAAAAATAAACAAATTTTTTGTGATGTCTTTTTAGATCACTCTTTACCTGAACAATCTCTACATATCACAATATTTGCATGTCTACCTTATTGCTAAGCTATTTCTCTACCTATGCTCACACGCAGCATAATTAAGCAATCCATCTGTTTCCTCACCATGATGGTCATGTTGTCCTCTTCTACCACTTTTCCATTAAACTGATTCCAGGGCTGGTTTGAAGCCAATATCTAACTTTAAACCAGTTAGCCTTTTGCCTTTGACCAACAAACAAACTGGTGCTACAGTAGCGTGACTTCTTTGCTTGTCTAGACTAAGCTGAATCAAATCTGTTTTCAAATGAGTTTATAAACAGCATTTGCAACTAGGTTTTCAAAGATTGTCTTTGTTTTAATATCAGGAAACAACAGTTACCATCTCTGGTCAGCATTTAGAAACTAAAGAACTTTCAGAAAGACAGGCTGCTGTTTGCTACAGCATTTAAAAAACTTTATTTTCAGGGAAAATTAGACAAGCATAATGCGAAGATACACTGTAATCTTCTATAGGAATACAGAAAACATCAGAGGAAGGACCAAATAAGGTGTCTGAACATGTGTTTAAAGAGGTTTAATGACATGGCTCTGCTGGGACTGCCTGTGGAAAGCAAACGCGAAACAGTTCTTTGAATATTCTTTAGGTAAAATCAGCTCTGAACTGTCTCCAGCTTCAACCCAGCACACAGTTGAAATTGCTTGATCAGAGGTGTTCATTT
>JAOXYM010000018.1:8103618-8114516 GCA_028567055.1 Leptatherina wallacei
AGGTAAAATCAGCTCTGAACTGTCTCCAGCTTCAACCCAGCACACAGTTGAAATTGCTTGATCAGAGGTGTTCATTTTTTTGTGTTAAAGTTCATCTGCTGAGCCTTTAACATTTGGTTAAATCTGTAAAAACTTCTAAATTTAAGCTAAAGATGAAAACAGGATTTAGTTCACAGTGTGCTTCTTAAAACTTTCTTTCGAATATTGGCTCAGATTGTCTCAAACTTCTGAATGGATCTTTTTTCAGGACAATGGACAGCGCTACAGCACAGCCTCCTTGGACATTGTCACAGCTGATGCTTTCTCTATCATCCTGGACTTCCTCTATTCTGGCCGCTTGGCCCTGAACAGGAGCAACGTTATTGAGGTGATGTCAGCCGCCAGCTACCTCCAAATGACTGATCTGGTGAACTTCTGTAAAGACTATATCCGCTCATCTTTGGAAATTTGCAGCAAGGACAAAGAAAGGGCTACAGATAAAGACAAACAGGCGGAGGATGGAGCAGTGGGTCCTGCGGACAGTGGCACTCCTGCTGCAACCATCTCCAGTGTTACTGGGGTTCCAGAGACCCATTCACAAGCCACAGAGGCAGATAGAGGGTCAGGTTTGGGTCCAGGATCTGCATCCTCAGCTAGGACCTCACTTTCTGTTACCGTCACAACCCCTCCAGGGTCCAGCAGAGACATGGACAGTGCCTACTCTTCTCGGGAGGGGTTTGCATCTGGCAGTGAAGGACAGAAGGGACATATGGATCAAACTAATCTCTCATCTTCCTCATCGTCTGCTTTGACTCCAGAGTTAGTGAACCCTAAGATAGAGTATGACCCTGATGAGGAGCTGATGGAATCCCCCGACACCAAAGACCTTGCATCATATTCTGGTCCCTCTCTGCATAATACCCATCATACTAGGTTACTTGCCACAAGTCCTTCCCCCTCTAATGAGCGCTCCCCTTCGGGATACAGCCCTTCCTTTAATGCCAGGCAGCTTATGGAGATGTTGGCCAGAGGTGAAGGCCCCAGAGGCCCCAGCCCTTTGGGAGACAGAGGAGCTCCACGCTTCAACCAGGGACTGGGTAGCAGTGCAGGAGCAAGCAGAATGGATGAAAGTTTAGGCTTTGTGGGATCATCTATAATGGAGATCCAGTCTGACTGGCTCGGAGAGGAAACAGGTGATTACCAGGGACATTCTAACCCTATCAAATAATGAGCTTGGACAGCATTAACACTAGAGTTAGGGCTGATCCGATCTAAGGTTGATATTAAGCTCTGATATTGACTTGATTCATGGGTCGGATATCAGACTGTCTCATGTTTACAGATTATACAGGTTTAAAAATATGTTGACGCTGAATCAGTTGCCTTTGCTAATTTAGCATGTCATTGATTTGGATATATTTTAGTCTGGAAACATAAAAAAGCAAGACTGCAACTTGAAATGCGTGTACAGCCAAGGTTTCCAGGTTTCCAGAGTAAAAAGCTGTTCAGCAAAGAAGGGAAGAAAAAGTAGTGTGCAGCAGACACTGTAGTGTAAACTTCCAGCAGACAATGTAAAAACTGAATGGATTAGTCCACAGAAAAGTTGTTTCAGTTCATCATTCTGGCCAATCAGTCTATCTGTTAAAGAAAATTCTAAAAAAGCTAAAATTCTGTAATCCTGCGTGACAATGCGAGTTACATGAAGAAGGTGAAGGAAGATTTAGTAATCTCCAGTTTGGGTATTTATGCTCATGATGGGATTATTTCACCACTCAGCGTTAGTGATTCTTCCACTAATGCACCTAAAATTGTGGAGCATTTAAAAAAATTAAAACTAGCACAGTCCTGTTTATAGGATAAACTGCAACGCTCTGACTCTTTAGTGTTCCCAGATTATTCAGATACATCCTGGTTCCTTTCAATACAATCTCCTGGACCTTAAATATTAAATAATGCAGGTTTTACTGCTAGATTATGAGTACCTTTGTTTTCATTGAGATTATGAAGCAACTACATCATTCTCTAAGATTTAGAAGGTTTTTTTCTTCAACATTCTTCAAGATTATTTTGAAATATATTAAAATTGCATTAAGTTTGTTCATCACTTGCGCTCTTAAGAAGCGATGTGTGGTTATGAAACCTTACACAGTAACAGCAATATGATGATAATCACAATAATGTAAAGTGATTCATATCAGAAAATATCGGTACCAGCAGATATCCAATTTCAGATATCGGCTCGGACCCAAGAAAGCGAATCAGTGCATCTCAGATTAACTCCTCCTTTATGCCGGATACATTCAGTAAATTGTTGAGGAAAAGACTGAACTAGATTCAGATGAAAGTTATCTTTCTCCCCTTGCAGGTGATGGCTTAGTGGTGCCAGTGAAACTCCACAAATGCCCTTTCTGCCCATACACTGCTAAGCAGAAGGGGATCATGAAAAGACACATACGTTGCCACACAGGAGAGAGACCGTTCCCCTGTCCCATGTGTGGCAAGAGGTTCACACGACAGGAGCACCTTCGCACTCATGCCCTTAGCGTAAGACCTCGCTGTAGATGTGTCGGCTGTTTTGTGTACTTTGGTTTTTATTTGTCAGCCTCCACACCAAGTCCAAGTTCTCATATGGATAGTGGATATTTTATTTTTTTTGTCTCTTCATGTTTTACTTTGATTACATACCAAATCATATATTATCTTTATTTAGTATGATTCACTTTAATCTTGCTCCATTTTGTCAATGTTCCAGTCTTTAACAAGAACTATGAAACCACTTTAAGTTAGTATCAGTGAGCAGTTAGTTGTACGCTGTAATTAGCAATTTCAATGTTTGAGCGCTGTTAAATTATGTATGAAGTGAGTAAGTTTAATCAGTGCAGTGAATCTTTTGGCTTCTTTGTTTTTTCATCAACATTAATCTAAATGTTGGCAAGTGTCCCATCAGAATGATTTTCTTGCCCACTGTGTTGCCGTCTACAGGTCCACAGACACTACTGGCCAGTATCATGCAAGAGCTGTAGGCGAACCTTCACCGGATCGGACGTTTCACCGGGACTCAGGCGTTTCGGGATCTGCGACAGCTGCAACTGCGTGACCACCACTCATGATGACTCTGCTACAGTTCACCCCTCCAGCCAACCCGAGCCCCTGGAGCGTTCAGAGGGAGGGACGGATTGGTCCAGTTTTATGGACGATGTGGATGAGGTGGAAGTTGGCCGAGTGGAGGATTTGGTGGAAAAACAGATGCTCGAAAGACAGCTGGCTGTCTGCACTGATGTAGGTCACACACTGTGAATCTAAAACCCACTAAAAAAAAAATTCCTTTATGTGAACTGTTGCCATAATGTTACTGATAAATGATTACTGTAAGATTACTTATTTATTGACTCATTCGAATCAAAAAATATCCAGTCTTTCTGATTCTTGCCAATAATGTTTTCCACTGATTTGCCTATAAGCAGGAATGAGATTCAGGATGTGTAACCAAAGTGATGAAAACCACATTTGTCTGTATGTGTTGTATATAAAAATAATGTGCCTGCTAGTCGAATAGGATAGGGGAAGTAGCTAGTTACATGTTGTGTGCACAAAGATTAAAGTTTGTACATAAAATAAAAAAACTTTGTCGGTGAACTGTGAACAAAGAACAACTTACTTTTATCATTTTTTGTTTTTTTATTATTGTTGCTTTTTTATTCTTTGATTCCTTGATAATCATGACTGAATCCTTGTAAGGTGCTTTGGTTTCACCCCCCTCTGATGTGGCTCTGCATGAAGCATAATATTTGCGTGTGCTGCCCTCTAGCGGCGGAGACGCTACTTTTAAATCGTGCTTTTTTTTAAGACACTTTTTGTTGTGATGCAGGAATTAAATGTAATCCACAAAGCGGTTCCATATTGCAGGGCATTAATTACATCTATTATGCACAGTATGGTATTTATTGCGCAAAATATAGTAAAATGTGGCTCCAAGTTTATGATATTTTCAGTCTATGGACATGAGTAGAGCATGCTTCGGGATGTTTCTCGCTGTTATTAAAAAAAAAAAAAGATGAGAGTCACGTGATAATCCACGTGATTTTAGTCATATGATGAGGAAATAATTCACCTGAATGAAATGTAGCTACCAGTAGAGAAAACTTGAAAGTAGGGTTTTACGAGATAGTTTGTGCTGTATTGCAGCACATCTTTGCGCCACCTTCTCCAGACTGTTGAATGAGTTTCAGGTGGACTGACTTGTAAACAATGATCGCCACTCGTCTGTTCCTCGTCGTTTTGGTGTCTCAAACTGCGGCTCGCTACACCCCGGACTGGACCAGTTTGGACGCCAGGCCGCTGCCGTCGTGGTACGATGAAGCCAAGCTGGGAATATTCATCCACTGGGGTGTGTTTTCTGTTCCGGGCTTTGAGAGCGAGTGGTTTTGGTGGCACTGGCAGGGCCAGCAGCCTCCAGACCCCAAATGCTTGAGCTACATGACCAAGAACTACCCACCTGGGTTCAGCTATCCAGAGTTTGCGCCTCAGTTTCACGCACAGTTCTTTAATCCAGAGGAGTGGGCTGATATTTTCAAAGCTTCCGGTGCAAAGTGAGTTGTCATTTTCTGAAGCTGCTCAGCATCATTCCGCTGATGGTTTATTACTCCTGCACAAGCAGAAGTAGAAAACTCACTTTTGTGCCATGTTCCGTACAGATATGTTGTCCTAACAGCTAAACATCACGAGGGTTTTACCAATTGGGGGTCTCCAAACTCTTGGAACTGGAATTCCGTTGATACTGGTCCTCACAGGGACCTGGTTGGAGATCTGGGAGAAGCTGTGCGCAACAGGTGCGTCCACGGAGAGGTTTACAGTTGGCAACTATGAGCTGTTGCCACGAAGGAGTGTTTTCATGTTTATGTATTTGCAGGAAATCAAATAAGTGTTCATACATTTGTGTGAACAGCTGATCGGTGTGTTTTTTATTAAAGCAGCATACCAGTAAGACCAAAGAAATGAAGGTATTTAGTCAGGCATCATGCAGGGCAAAGGTGCTTGTCATTTGCAAACTGTTGAACAGAGTTTGAAAAATGTCCACTGAAGATGTAGCAGTCAGGTGGTGCTGTGCATCTTTATGCAACAATTTATTCAAAAGGCTTCAGGAGAAAACTGAGGAATTGTGAGCACTGGATCGCTGCATTTCCAGATTGAAGAAGGTGGAATACTTCCACTGAAGCATTGAGCTTGCTTACCTTCAAGCTGGTTCACTGTCAAAGAAATAGTTCAAGCGAACATATACAAATTATTCTGGATTGCCAAAAAGTAGGTGTGCCAGTGTGAGATGAAGTTTGGCAGCTTTTTTTTGTAGATGCAAGTAGTGAACTGCTTTTAGTGCATCAATCCATTCAGGATAGAGGTTGTTTTAAAAAAAAAAAAAAAAAATCTGTTTTGGTAGTCTCTCCGCTGTGGTTTAATGAATTCAGAATGTTTCTGTTGGCAAATTTGAAAGGTTTCTTTGTACATTTAGATCTTTGCACTATGGACTCTACAACTCCTTGTATGAGTGGTTCCACCCTCTCTACCTGAATGACAAGAAGAATGGATTCAAAACACAAGATTTTGTGTTGCATAAGCTGCTTCCAGAGCTTTATAACATGGTCGTTAGGTAAGTAATGCATGTCAGCTGATCACAGCATTTATGTTTATATTTCCTCTTGCTTGCGTCTCTGTGATGAAACAACAATTAAAGTATTTTGTTTTGAACCTTTTGCCTTGCAGGTACCGCCCTGAAGTGATCTGGTCTGATGGGGACTGGGAAGCACCTGACACCTACTGGAACTCCACCCAGTTCCTGGCCTGGCTCTACAATGACAGCCCTGTTAAAGTCAGTGTGTTTATGATAAGAAAGTAATGGTGCAGACCGCTTGATTTAAAACAATAAATCAGAGCGTTAACTGTTTTAGTATGTTTCCTTTGTGCACCTGCCATAATCTTCCCTGTTTTAGGACACTATTGTGACCAATGACCGATGGGGAGCTGGCTGCGCCTGCAAACACGGTGGCTACTATAACTGCCAAGACAAGTACACTCCAGGCCAGCTGCCCAAGCACAAGTGGGAGAAATGCACATCTGTGGACACTTTTTCTTGGGGTTACCGTCGAAACATGAGGCTCAAAGAACTGATGGATTTGCCTTCTATCATCCACGTGAGGATACAAGATTATTTTCTAATGATTACTGAAGCTGAAAAGATGATGCTGTGAATTTCTGCTCATGTGTCCAGCTGTCCTGAGGTGAATAGATGCACATAGAAAAATCTGAAGAATATTTCCATTGATTGCAGGATCTGGTCAGTACTGTGGCCCTTGGAGGCAACTACCTTCTCAATGTGGGTCCCACAGCTGATGGAATGATTCCCACTGTGTTTGAGGAGAGGCTCAGGGGTGTTGGAGCTTGGATTGAGATCAATGGTGAGGCCATCTATGCCTCCAAACCCTGGAGGGTTCAAACAGAAAACAGCACAGTACCAGTCTGGTAAGAAAGGGGATACCGGAACCTGAAAAATATTTTTTTTCTGTTGATATTGTGTGGTCGTTAAACTGATTGTTCTAGTTTTGTATAATTGATTTAGACATTTGATGAGACATTTTCTTCAGTGAATCCATTTTTTATGGTTTGATATTATGTAACCAATGATTTTTTTTGAGTAGTCTTATTGTTCTCACATCTTTTGAGAAAATGCTAACTTCTGTATCATTTTAAATGGTTCTTGTTGTTATTTCTAAAGCCTTCTTATATTGAGAACATCGGATGAAGTAGTTTTCTGTACAGATACTAGTCAGTTGTAAGCCAGAAAACTTTGTAAGGATGTCTACTAGCTCATTATAGCTCCTTGTAAGACTGGGAAAGGGTATGAAGCAATATCCAGATGTCACCAAGGGACAAAGAATGTCCACACTGTAAAGAGCTCTAAAGGAAAGTTAAGAAGCCATACGTGACCCCAGAAAAATCCAAGGTTCACTGCAGACAATGTGCTGCTCAAGTGGTTTCTCCTTGTGCATTGAACTCTTTAAAAAAAAGAAAAGATCTGTAGGATTGAGTATCCATGGTAATGAAAAACCTAGTGAAATAACATGACAAATTCCACACGTTTTAAAGAGGAAATGAAGAGGATGCAGAGGAAATTCGAAATGTTTTTCTCAAGCGCTCTGATAATAATTATGAGGTCATTAGCCGACTAAATGGACAAGCTTGATGCACTAACAAGGACACAGAAGGAATACAGAGAAAGCAGTATTATGTATTTAACTGAGACATGGCTACAGGAACAGGCATATCCAAAAGCTAAAAGGAGGAAGTGTTAAAATGTCTTTAAACTTGGACGTGTTATGGTAAAGAAAAATATTGGCACGCGGGACATCGGACTGTTCGCAGGCAGTTTTTTTTCATGTTATCTTGCAATAAACAAGATTAAGAATTCTGGTTCTGTGACGGGGACTGATCGAGAGCCGCTGGGGCCGATTTTACAAGGCAAGGCAAGTTCATTTGTATAGCGTATTTCCTGTACAAGACAATTTAAAGTGCTTTACATAAAACATTAAAGCATTACAGCAGTGTGCAGAGGTAATTTGAAATGGAAAAAAAAGAGAAAGGGAGAAAGAAAGGCCATTAGATTAAAAACAGTATTAAAAACATGATCAAGTTTAGAAATTCAAGTTTGAAAGAAACGGTTCAGGTTTTGACTTTTAATAAAAACTATGTAAATGCAGGAGAGAACAGGTGGGTCTTTGACCTGGATTTAAATAAACTGAGCGTTTCAGCTGATCTGAGGCTTTCTGGGAGTTTGTTCCAGACATGTGGAACAACTATCTCCTTCAGGAACAATATGGTTGACAATGAATTATTCTAAAGAAAGAAAAAAAACTAAAACAACATTAAACTTTCCTCTCAGGGAATTAATAAAGTATTTATCATTTGATTTAATTCCGAACTCACCCCTCTGGAAACCAACCAATGAGGATTGCACTTCTAAACGAGTAAAGAAAATGTCAAGTACTGTTTTAGAGGCTCATTTTGGATAAAGAAGGAAAGAACAAAGATGTCAACAACGGTTGATGGCTTTTGTTTTGCAGAAGTCCTAGGAAAAGTGTCCCCATCAATGAAGCAGGGTGGTGTGGATCTAATCCTGTTTGTGCTTAGTATTCTGTTTACTTTTTTCAGCCACAGGGCCAAGCAAACTTTTCCATGTGAAGGGTATTCTTAGAAAAGAGAATGACATTAAGATTTGAGAGGAAAACATTGGGAAGTCTGTAGAAAAACCTGGCCTTGAGCAGTATTACAACATAATCGGTTCATTTGTCAGTTCAGTCAGAGGCTTCTTCAGCTTTGCTTTGCGGTAACTACTAATAATGAATATTAGTTTTTAAAAAGTACTTAAGCTACATTTTAATGTTATTTGTGGATTGATGCAGTATATTTCATTTATTAATGTGTTTCATTGGGCCGTACAAGAAGAAAATGACGAAAAAAATACAGCTGAAATGTCAAGAAATGATAAACAAAGAACAAGATAGATATATTAGATTGCTGCAGACACATCCCAGACCTGAGTAATATTCACAGAACCAGAGGGGTTTACAATAAGGTGAGCTATGTTGAGCTGAAAGTCAGAGTTTATTATCACAAAGGTGGCTGTCTTTTATGACCTCTTTAGATCAGATTACTGCTGATTTAACTAAGAGTTTAGGGAAAAAAATCCTTCCGAGTTGATGTATCAGAGGATATTCTGTCAATAAAACTTGATCGACTTGACCCAGTGATGTGATCATAGTGATGGGAAGTCTGGCTCTTTTCAAAGACTCAACTCTTTTGGCTTTGCTCCCTTGAAGACTCCAAAATAGGGACAAGCATAATTAATCGACGATCGAATAATCGACCGTTAAGAATTTCATCGATGACATTATTTTCTTAATCGATAAAACTAATGCATCATTAGACAGATGCTGAAGTTCTATGTGAGCGTATATTTTCCAGTGTAACCATTAAATGAATCCCATTTAAAACAAGAATCATTCGTCTTGTAATAAAGATCTAAATGAGGAAACAAAGTGTTTTTACTACTTTCATTGCATTTTGATATAGCCTTTCAATACTAAATTTTAATTTAAAAATATTTATGATTAATCAAAATTTGATTGTTAATTCTCCCGATGATCGATTGAGACATTTTAATTGAATGCCCATCCCTACTCCCAAATGACTTCATTTAGTTTCACTCTAAGCCTGTATTGTAGCATCATTTAGCGATTATGAATGGCCTGTGTGCTGGTAAGCCATTATTTCTGTGGCAATTAAAACAAAAACAAAAAACTTGGCTCAGAAGAGGACACTTCTGCAGGGTCAGTGATGGGCGGCTGCTTTTAGATGTCTCGATGTTTGTTGTCAACTCTGCTCTGATGAATATTTTCATTTTACAAATTCTGCACTCAGCTTTGCAGTCTCCAGTATCACTGCAGAAAATGTGTTTTTTTTCCTTTCCATTCATGCAGCCTGCTCCTCTTCTGAATGAAGTGTTTAATGATTCATGGATTCTGCTCCTTTTAATATGACTACACTCAGACCCTGAAAAGAAAAACATGGCTTAGCAAAGAAACATCATAACCAGATATAGCAGTACTTGTTCTATCTGAGTTCAAAATGCTTAGTTAACAATGACGGTTCATGCAGTTTTGTTCTATGTTGTTATAGGTATACATCTAAAGGTGCCAATGTGTATGCCATTATGACAGCAAATCCACCAAACCCCACACTGCAATTGTTTATACCCAAAACATCAGGAGCCACAAAGGTAAAAATAATAACAGCATGGACAACAGTTCATTTTCACTTATACTTTGGGAGTGATATGTTTTTATTAAACTATAAAATAACTGTCTTTTCTCCCATCCAGGTGACCCTGCTGGGGAATCCTGCGTCTTTACCCTGGGGTCCACTTAACCCCGGAGGTGGCCTCACCGTCCTTCTGCCCGAGTTGCCTTATAGTCCTGGTCAAGCATGGACACTCAGACTGGAGGGCGTCCAGTGATGTTTAAACTCCTCCAGTGTTGAACAGATGAGATTGTACTTTTTGAATTTGGTAAACTCGAGTTATTTTTTTCAATGTTTTTAGGATCAATGGATAATATAAAAGGAATTTCTCTGTTAATGGGGTGGCATTTTTGGAAGAATGGGATGGTCCACTTCAGTGATTTCTGTGTTTAAGGACTAAATGCTTCATGCACCACTGCCTCTTAATTATTTTATGAATGAATGGAGTCTGTTAAGCTTGTGAGTGTTTTTCTCTTGAAAATGAACAGATTACTTTTAAAAAACTATAATTATTTTGTAACTTCTTTTAAATGTTGGAATAAAATATATATTTTGATTTCTCTTTTTTTTTCTTGTTCTTGTCATTTTAATATTAGAAAATACATTTCTGCCATCTCTCCTGACATTTAGAAACCTCAAGGGCTGTTTTGCATGTGTGAATAATTTACTGTTTTAGACTCAATAGTGCGATCATATGAGAAGATACCATGAGTGCTACTAGATGACTGCTCTGATGTTTTGTGTAGCACTTGTTAGCATTTGCAATAACCCCCCCCCTGCTGCTGTGCTTCAGAAAACCATGTCTCATTCATCTTTTACACTTTGATATATTTTTGAACAACTCTGTTTTACTGAAACCTGCTACTGTTACCCTGAGGTTGCTGCTTCATGTTCTTAAATCTCATCTGGATGCTTTATAATTAGCAGTTGCTGTAATGGGAATGGACAAAAAATATCAAACCCTCAACATGTCAGAGTTACTGATTAAACCTTTCCGGTTGAAGAATGCCCCGAGGGATTACACATTTGACTCAAAATGGAAGCACTAAATAGTTCTCTGCTCTCCACTAACC
>JAOXYM010000018.1:8132547-8145768 GCA_028567055.1 Leptatherina wallacei
TCTAGACCTTAATCGCATAATCAAAAGCAAAAGTTTGGAGCCGCTTTAGGCTTGTCTTCCAAATCCACAACATTAGTATTATGTCAGAATATCTCCATGGTGAAATGTCAGGTTATTGATGAAGAAACCACAGTTTTTTCTCCCTGCCTGTTTGTCTTTTTTTAACAATACTTCATCATACACATCATCACTGACATCCCACCACTAACACATTTGAGTAATCCTGATTTACTGTTTTGTCCATGTTCTTTTTTTAAAAAGGAATTTAAATGTTTACAGTCTGTTTTTTATTATCAAAGAGCGACAGCTTCTGGGCTCTGTTTTCAGCTGTAACATATACAGTATATTTGCATTTGTGGCCTTTGACCTTTGATCCATGCTGATAGACCGTCTGAAGGCTTCCCTCTGGGCGATCAGCGTGGATTTAGGTGAAGCTTTAGGGCTTGTGTCTGAGTCGACACTGTCGTCGTCTCCCATGGCCTTAATGTAGCTGCCGCTTCTCATTCGACGGCATGGAATTTCTCCTCCACTGTCCGCTGCTCCGCCACCACCATATCCACCTCCCCAGTCTTCTGAAGGGACCTGAGACAGATTCATATTCACCCAAACATTCACACAGTCAAAAATGACCATAAATATGACCAACTTATATTGATTGATTTGAAAATACAACATGTGGTGAGTAGAAATATGACAGTTATGTAGACTTCTAGTAGGATTCTGTAAAAATGTGTTAAAAGGGTTAAAATGTGTTCAAGTAAGTATTCATTCCTCTTTGACACAATTAGCCACAATGCAAGATGATCAGTCTTTTATTGAAATGTTTTCACTGCACTTTTGGCAGTTTTAACAGTTTGAAAACAGAAATATATTTCATGGCTGAAAAATATTTCACACATCAGACAGAAAGGACAGCGATGATTCAGACTCACAGTCCTAAACACGAACACATTGTGGGATTGTTAAGCAAACACACCCCCTCGACCAGCCATGCTCGTGCACACAATGAAAGCAGAAACATGCACATATATACATAGAAGATGATGTCAGAAAACGGAGAGAGAAAATGGACAAAGGGACTTACAGAGAGAGAGAAACTCTGACAGCTGGAGAAACACTGACACAGAAAAATAGAAACAGAGTAAGCAAGAAGCTGACAGATGGAGAGCAAATAAACAAATATCCAGAAAGGCAAGTAAAAAGAGCAGGGAGGACAGCAAACAGAATGTAAGGGAGGTAGCAAACACAGAGAGAGTAGACATATTGTACAAGGCAACAAAATATGAAACAGAAGAGCAGAATGACAGACTTCAGTGTGCCGAGAGCAGGAAAACCGAGAAAATGATTCCCTGGTGGGAAAACAAAATGAGACACTCACACGCAAGTACACATCAAGACAAAAAAATTAGGAGTCAAAATATGGAAAACTGATAAGAGATCATGAAACTAAGGAACCACATAAATACTGAAACGATAAAAATTAAAGAATAAAATCATCTTGAAGTGACTTTTATGTTAATATTTTGTCATATGACATTGCAGTTACGAAATTTGAGTTTTATGGGAGGAAAGTGACACTGGAAATCCTCTATGCATGTGCAAATTGACAAGGACTCTCAATGGGCAGCTTTTCAGTCACACAGAAAAAACACGAGTGAAAGAATATTCAGATAAAATAAAAAAAGTATTCATTTAACAATCTTCAAGAAGGACTCAAAACCAGATTGTAGAAAGTCTATTCATGAATCCTGCCACAACATTGAGTGGCTGAGCAACTTTTACAGGTATATGACATACAAAAATCAGCCAGCTGTGTCTGAAATATGGGAAGCAGACAGATTAACCTGAGTGAAGATATGAATATTGACCTGAAACAAGACTGTCCAAGTATCTTTTCTTCATGGATTTAGCCTGTTAACACAATGATTTGATTTCTAACAAAGGTCTCACATAGTGATAACTGCTATCAATTAACAGAAACAGAGTCCTTCTACAACACCAAACTATCAATGGCACCTTTAAAAAGCAGTTTTATATATTCATTTAAGACAACTTCAGCATATTAGAAGCAGCTACCCATAGAGTTATCTGATTACAAATGGGCTTTTTAATGTGCTGAAGGTTCTTCCTACCTCATGAAAGCAAGTCCAGCTGCAGTTCAAATATCTTTGTAGTTGTTTGAGCATCTTTTCCATCTGACTGTGTTTGGATTGTGGTAAGAAAACTGCAAAATGTGGCAGTGATATAAACAGCCACAGGCTGGAAACATTTTGTGTCAGCAGCGCTAATGGGTCAGATGAAAAAAATAAATAAATCAAAAACACTTCAGAATCAGGTGATGAAAGAAATCTGTACATTTGTTGCAATGACCGATCCCTTTCACATCTTCACAAGTGTAGCTTTAATAAACACCATTTTAGATTATTACATCTTTTGCCTTGCACATACAATGAATTTAGTTGGAGGACCACTTAGATCAACACATGAGTGTGTGCATGGCTTTTTAGTCGAATCCCATTTCTTTGCCTGTATTATCAAAGCTACATAAAGTAACTGCTCTGAAGAGCTGATGGGAACTCCAGAATCAGGAGATGGATCCATGTGCATTTTTTGCCATGACAAATCCCTTTCACATCCTCACAAGTGTAGCTTTAATCAACATCATTTTAGATAAGTGCACCTTGCACATGTGATTAATTTAGTTTAGGTACCACTTCGTTTAACATATGAGTGTTTGTGCGCAAATGGTTTCCATTGAATCCCATGTCTTTTACTGTATCATGAAAGCGACTGTATCATATGCAGCTTCTTATGCTAAAAAGCTTCTCAGCTTTTCAGTTTCTGCAAATGCTGTGAGGTTTGCTTTTTCAAAAAAACACGTGGCCAGATGAAAACACCCATACTGCCACACACACACACACACACAGTCAGGGCCCAAGGGTTGGCATCCAGCTGAGTGTGTGTTTTTAAGGTCATCACTTAAAAGATGATTCAGCCTAATCTCCTGATTCCCGTGGCCTTCCACTATCTCTCATTTCCTCATCCGGTTCTTTCTCTCCTCTTCTGGCTTTGCCCCTTGGCTACCATCACCTGCTTTATCTCTTTTCTATCCCCGAGCTTGCTTTTGCTATCTCTGCATCCCCTTACCTTGCTCTCCTTGCCCTCTATCTTTTCCCCATTACCTCCTCCTTCATTTCGCTCTCGCAACATATTCTCATTTTTTTAATCATTTCTTATCTATCATTCACAGGCCAAGGGGAACAGGAGGGGAGAAGCTTAGGGAACTGGAGATGTGTCGGACTCTGATGCCACACATTGTGATTGGCGTTGACGCGCCAGGAGAAGACCTTGCATGTTACTCTTCATCTGATCGATGTAATTCAAACTTGTGAAGACTCTCTCAGTTTTTCCCTGTTTCCCCCCCCAGAAAACTTGATTGACGAACTAGGTACATAACCCAGAGTCAGTATAAGCTTATATGTAAGAAGAACTGTTGCAGACTGTGGCAAGAAAAAACTTGAGCAGATCTGAAATATATTGCAGTGTCCTTTGTACTACTGCACAAAAACTTTTTTTTTTTTATACATAAATTGAGGTCTAAAGAAAGTACAGTTGAATAAAGATTAAAACAACTAACCTATCAGTTTTTCAGATATTTGGGGCAAATTAGGAATGCTTTTCACCAGACATGAATTAAATTGATAACAACCTTTTTTAAAATCTCTTTATAATTTTCTTTTCCATTGAAATAATACATTTACAACAACTAAAAATGGCTTTGTCTCATCCAGCAATGTGGGATTGGTGACTAGGCAAACTGTTTGTGTTGCAGGGGTGAAGAAACACCAACCGTGGTCCACCAGAGCAGAGGCACACATGTACAGTACAATAAAGGCACCACATTATAAGCATCTATTCAACCTTGGTGGAAACAACCGAGCGACACCAGCTACCGCCTTAGCTGGGCATTAGCATGCAAATCCTTTAGACATAGAGTAGTATTAGCATGCATTTGGAGTGACCTAGTGAAGTCATTCTGTGTTCCATTTTCAACTTGATTCTCCAATCATTACAATTTCCGATTTAAAAAAGAACACACAGCAAGATTTCTGTTCCTTCTAGAGAAGTTTCATGTTGAACTGTCATAACAGCCATTACAAATTTCAGGCTCTTTACCTTCTATAGTAACTGAAATCACCAGTACATTTTTAGCTTTGTTTTTCATCCAGCTGATCGTAGCTTGTATGTAAAACGGTATAAGTAAAGGCTGTTAAACCCATTCACAGAGCTAAGATATGATTAAAAAAAGACTCAAGAAATGAGAAGTGAAGCTACATGTTCTAGTTGTAAGTTGGATAACCAGTAGGATTTGTTATTTTATTGTGCTCACTGATTGAACTTGTTATTATCACAAATGAAAGCCATTACTAGGGGTGGGTTTAAAAAATCGATTAATCGATTTAAATCGATTCAAGTTCAATATCGATTCATAAAACTAAAAATCGATTTTTTTTTTGTCCAATTAAAAATTTGTTTTTTTTTTGTTTGTTTTTTGCAGGTACGTCCACATTTTCTGATGACGTTACCCAATTTAGAGCAATTTTATTATCATGCTCTGTGTTTTAGAAAAAAAAGTTACCTGAGATTAAAGAAAAATAAATGTTGTTAAACAATTCGCTGTAAATTAATCGAAATCGAATCGAAAAAAATCGAAATCGAATCGAAATAGACTATTGTGAATCGAATCGAGTTGAATCAGGGAATTAGTGACAATACCCAGCCCTAGCCATTACCAATGCAATACACTCTCTTTCAACATACAAACAATAGCAACATATTCACTGATAGGAGTGCTAATAAATGGTTCATTACTACAAATATTACCACTTTTTGTGGGGCAGCCACGTTGGATTATTAAAATTAGAGTAAGTGAGGCCTTCATGGGGGCTTTCAACTTGATTTTCCAATCATTATAATTTCTGATTTCAAAAAGAACGCAAAGCAAGATTCCTGTTCCTTCTAGAGAAGTTTCATGTTGAACTGTCATAACAGCCATTACAAATTTCATGCTCTTTAGCTTCTATAATAACTGCAATCACCAGTACATTTTTAGCTTTGCTTTTCATCCAGCTGATTGTAGCTTGATAAGTATGTATCAAAACAGTATTAGTGAAGGCTGTTAAACCCATTCATAGAGCTAAGATATGATTAAAAAAAGACTCAAGAAATGAGAAGTGAAGCTAGTGTGGGCTCCCCCCTTAAATTTCTGATTTTATAATCTTTTCTTGTGCAAGTGTACAGGCATGGATGAGTGCTAACTTTCTGAAAGTAAAGAAAAAACTGAGATTTTGGTGTTCAGACAAAGTAACCCCCTGCATGGACATGACAGTGTCATTGGTCCTCTGTCCTACTGCCGCCCTCTTCACCTGGGAGTGATGATTGATCCTTTCTTTAAATTTGACAAAAATATCAGTACTGTCATCAAGGCCATCCTCTTTCAGCTGAGGACTCTTGCCAAAATAAAAACTCCTTCCTCAGGATGACTTTTAAAAAGCAATCCATGCTTTTGTAGTAAATGGACTGTACTTGTATAGCGCCTTTCTAGTCATGTGACCACTCAAAGCGCTTTTGACACTACATGTTCATTCACCCATTCACACAACACATTCATACAGCACCTATATTTATACATTCTTGGTGCTTAGTGTAAGCATTCATACCCCCGATAGGCACATCAGGAGGCAGTGTAGGGTTCAGTGTCTTGCCCAAGGACACTTCAACATGTAGTCAGGGGAACCGAACCGCCGACCTCCTGATTAGTCGACGACAGCTCTATCCACCTGAGCTACAGCCGCCCTGTGTGCGATGCCTTGTATGTTGGGTTGGACCAGGGCTCCCTGCAGCGCCTTCAGAGTGTACAAAATGCACATCTCCCCTGTTTTGTGCTCCTAGCATTGGCTACTTGTCTGCTTTCGTGTCAATTTCAAGGTTTTATTGATTGTTCTTAAATGCTTGCATTCTATGGGCCCATCTTATTTGAATGAGCTGTTGCAGCCCTACACTCCGACCAGAGCCCGGAGGTCAGCTGACCAGCTCCTTTTGGATGTACCTATTCCATCTGTTTATTCATTTTATTTGTGTCTTATTTGTATTTGCTGACAGCAGCTGTTATTGATTCACTTAAATTTGAATTGAATTTAATTCAAGGTGAATCATGACAAAAAGTAAAATATTATATGTTACATGGCTCTAATATAGATAAAGGGAAAAGTCTTTGTTATGTCATAACAAGCATTCTTATAGAAGTATTGTAGTAGTAATAGTCTTTTAAAGTTATTCAAAATAAAATGATTCCTTTTTCTTTCAGAGAAAGAAGGTTTCAGTTTTGAGTTGTTGCTTCAAAATTGTTCCTGTGCTGCTGCTTCTCACCAGGTCTTGTCCTGTACAGCTCTGCATCTGAAGTTCAAGGCAGCTGCCAGCTCTGAAGTCTTGGTTCAGTCTGGCTAACCTCAGCACATTTAAACGCAACACAATATTCTCTCAATACACCGTCTTTCGACTCCTCCCAAGAGTGATGGTGATGCCTAGAGATACAAGAAAAGCTGCAGCAGTGAAGTTCATTTCGTGTCCTGAGGTGTGAATGTGATGGTACCCTAAAGTACAGGGGCAAATTGTGTAAGGTTTATCCTTTGAGAACAGCCACACACGCGACCCCGCTCTCTCTTCTATCAGCAGACCTCAGCTGTGTCTAAAGGATGAGAGTTGGAAAAACACCAGGGACTCCTGTGGCTACCTGCTGTTTCCGTAGAAACACAGCCTGCATGGCAGCACTACCTCAACACAGTTGGAGATTTATGTGTGTATTTTCTGTGTGTTTGTGCTCTCTCAGCGCCCTTTTTCAGGTGCACTGTCTGCTGCAGCGATTTTTTTTTTCATTTTAGAAAGATTTGCGTCTACAAAAGGCATGAATGGGCACTGGAAAAATTCCATTTCAGATTATTGCTTGTGACTTGGAGAGGGAGACAGACTTCTTGAACAGAGAGGTTAGTTTTATGTTGGTGATGATCAATTTTAATCTTACCAACAGGAAAATGTCAAGACAGTCAATCAGGTCCAGTCAAGTATTGTACATTTAATGCTTTGAACCATGGGCTAGTCAGTTTTCATATTTCACATTTTGCATGTGTGTCTGTGTGTTGTTTTCCTAATTTCTTACTAACCTATGTCACATAAAATTCAAACATGCTGTTGGTCTGAATGTACTAATGCAGGTACTAACACAGCAAAAGCCTGTGAATAAACTGACAAATATTACCCGTGTAGCAGGAATGAAGCCATTATGCTTTCGCTAAATAGAATACTTTGCAATAACAAGCTTGTTTTCACAGCAGGATTAGAATTATAGTAACTAAGCATCCCTACTTGCTGGCTATTTGACATGACTGGAACTACCAGTCAGTTTCCAGGCTAGTGACATGGATCCTGCCCTTGTAGGACCTCTTTCAACCTTGTTTATGAGAGAAAAAAGTTCCTATCCTCAGTCTTTAAAATTGCTGTGCTGTGCTTGGCACCTATTGTTTATCCTTGGAATAAATGTCATTTTTCAGAAATTGACAATGTATTAAAAGCAAAACACAGAAAGGCTGTAAAGCTCTAAACACAGCAGATTATTTTTTGGAGGGGAGCACCACTTCCTGAGTACCAACAAAAAGGTTGGTACATTGGTCGCTACCAAGTGTATGTGTTCAATGTTCTCTTGTCCTAAGGTAGCAGCAGCCAAACAACTTGTGACTTCAAGATAACAGTCCACAAGTAAAATGATTAATCAAATCCCTGAGGGGGCAAACGTAACCTTGACTTGTGTAACTGCAGCAGTTGAACATCCAGGAGAGATATGGATGAATGTGGCCTTTGTCTTTTTGGTAAATAGTTTTTTAACACTGCTTCACTTTTTTGGCTTGACCCATTTCACCCATATTTTTCTTTCAGCTTACCTGACTGCTCCCAACCTAGGAGTCATCCCATTTGAAAATGCAGATTATGGATCAACCTGAAGATCATTACTACTATCAACGATATAAGTCAGGCAGTTTACTTGTATGACACTTTCTGTCTGAGGTTATAAAACTGCATATAATTTACATTTGTTGATATGTAGGTGTACACAAACCTGGAGATAGTGGAAGGTTCTCTCTTTCATCTTGTTTTCGATGGGAACCAGGGCTTTATCATAACCTCCTCCCCTGCTTGAAGGATAAACCTCTCTGGCTTGACTCACTGTCATCGCCGACCAAGTGCTCCTCTTCAGTGAGTGACCTTGGTGCCCATGATGCCCTCCTCCCTCGCTCCCAGCCAGAGCCAAAGTGTTGCAAGCCATGCACTCGCCAGCTCCAGGACCGCCACCTCGCTCCTTAGGTTTCTTCATGGTGAGCTCCTGAATGGCAGCATCCAGGCTCTCATGTCCACTGGGATACCCTCGTCTACCTCCGCTGACCAAGAAGCTGCTGTCGCTGTCCAGGTTGTCGTCAGAGCTCCACCAACCTGCGGTCCTGCTGCGATGGCGTCTGCCTGACTCATGCCGAGAGTCTCCACTCTTGCTTCGCTCTCGAGACTTGTTCCTCCTGGTTGAGCGAGACTGGTGGCCCGAGTAGTGGCCCTCTTCCCCTCCACTTCTGTGGCCTCCCCCTCTCTCCCCACGGTATTCCCCGCCTCCCCTCGTGCCATTGTACTCCCGTTTGGATGGTGCTTCTAGAGAATGGGACTTGGCGAAGAGGCGCTGGACTGAGTTGACCAAATGGCGGATGCGTGAGGGGCTCTCGCTGCGTGGCTCAGCACCCCCACTAGCAGTGCGCTGGTACTGCAGTGTGTGGAAGCCATCAGGGTGGAAGGGCACCTGTTTCTCAAACTGATCCATCACGTTTGGGGGAATGCGTTGCATCTTCCCTCCATGGCCTGATGGTAGGCACTCTTCACAAGAATCAAATGACTGGAGAGGTGGGTGCTGGCTGGGATGGGATCGAGGAAAGGTGCCGCCTCCAGAGTGGCTATGGGAGTGTGAGTGTGGGTGTGAGTGGGAGTGATGCCTCTCCAGCGCCAGAGCCTCAGCTGGACCTCCTGGAGGATAATAGTGGCCATCACCTTGACCATGATAGTAGTCTCTGCCTGGCCCGTCACATTCCTCAGGTGTACAGTGGCAGGGGCCGCCACCGCCGGAGGAATGCTGAGACATGCTACGGCTGACATGGTATCCTTTCATAGGCACCGGGGCATGGTGGGCCGTCCGGGCCGAAAGGGGGCGCTGTGGGCGTGACAGGGCTGCACCGGTCTCACCTGGAGGCAAAAGAAAAATAATTATTTCGGATTATAAACTTAGTATTTATGACTAATCTATCTATAGCTCAGCATTGCAATGAGTAATATTCTATTGTGTCATTAGACATCGACCATGAGATAACTAGGAAGTTTTGCTGAACATCATTTTGGCTGAAAACTGATGAAAGACAAAGAGAATACAAAGTATAAAGATAATCTAATCTGCATTTGAAAGCAGTACATAAAAACAAAGGTACGATCCATTAAAAATAGGATTTCAATGTGAGTAGTTATCAAAAACAATTTCTGAGCTGTATCTGTTTGTGTGAGACACGACTGTGTTAGGTGCAGAGGTGTGGAACTACTGCTTTGACTTACAAATGAATCACAGAAATGAAATTATCTGATTGATGTCCAATATTTATTCATTTTTTTTTTTTACATAATATAAGTCCATGAATTCAAAGTGACAACAATGATGTTTTTTTTTTCTGATGAAGATTTTTATTGATATTTCACTTCATTTTTTTCACCTAACCAAAGACAAACAATGAATAAGTGAGTATGTACCCCACAAGCTGCAAGACATGATCAGCGACAGCTTTCTTCTTCCCATGCTTTGCTAATAAGTCAGAATATTGCCTCTTTTATCCCTTTTTTTTCTTTAGTTTTTCTGCCTTATTCTCTTGTTTAGCACCTCTGACTCCTCTATGCCATTTCATTCCCATCCGTGCACTCCCTTTTCTTCATCCAGGCCTGCAGGGAGTGCCTTAAACTCACGATTTACAGCTGAGGTGTGTTTATTGATCACTTGCATCATCATATAAAGGAGATAGGAGTGTTGAAGAGCTTCCAAAGTGACACATAAATGTCTGTGCAAACTATTCCAGCGCAACAACCAAACTGCAACGGCTCTGAAGTGCAACACAAAGAAACAGGGACACACAATCCCACCCACGTAGACCTTGTTGTAAAGGCGACTGATCAGGCTTTCCAATGATGTACGATACAACATCAATTAGTATTGTTACAGGGAAGAAATAATAAACCAAACATAAGCTTCCTTACTTTTTGTGCCATTTAAATTGCTGTGTGTTTAGTTGTGTTGCTTAAAATGTTTTTTTACCTTTTTAAAAAAAAGGTGCTTTTGAATTTAACTTGTTTCCCAAATGCCGTATATCATGACGTGTTTTTGTCTTTTTTTTGTTGTGCTTTAACTGATCTTGTGTTTTGCAAAATGCAGTATCTTTGATAAATGAGTTCTTCTTTGCAGCTGTTTTTTTTGGTTTTAAATGTTTTGTTTTCAAATGTTTTCTGAAAGCTTTTTGGGTTTTATTTCAAATTTTTGTTTTTTTTCTTTTGAGAGCAATACCCTAAGTCTCAGTGTCCAGGTTACCAAGATAAAAGCAATCACCTGTTGCCTGAGAATAATACAAGTGATGCAGAGAATGTGATCTCCCCCACAAAGCAAAGACATTAAATGAAATCAGCACAAATTGTCAGGCTGCTGCAAGATTGTGGCACAATGCAGGTCTTATCATCCCCATGATCTGCCTGCTGTAAGTACAGGTAAGCAGAATGTAAACAGGACAGAGATTACTTTTGGATTGCCTTCTCCTCAGCACATTGATAACAACCGAGATTACATTCTAACTGTGGTAATCATACTTTATTGGGCTGACATTAAATGCCTCGGTTGAAATCACATCCTCTATTAACCACCTCTTCACTAACTATAATGAATCACAAACACACAACAGGTTCATAATGCCTGCAAGCATTTCCCGTCATTTCTAAATTTGATTAGATTAAGATGAAATTAGTTGATGAGAGCCAGAATGGAGCTGTTTGGCTGGATCAGATTCTCTGGGCTCCTGAGAGTGTATTTGTGCATATGTTTGCTTGCTTTCACACAGATATGAGAGATGGGGGGGTGGGGACAGATGCTGGGATAATCATTAAATAACGCGTGGCCTGTTTGCCTTGATTGGGTGAATGAGAGGCGCAACAGAGAAAGCTCACCCACAGCTAGCTGTGTCATTGATGTAGCCGTGACGACAGGCCTCTTCAAGTCTGATTCCTACCGTGAACTGATTTCAGACAGCCGTAGCACCTTGGTGGACTGTGCCACTTCTCATTAGTAGAGTGTGTTTCTTTGAAAAACCAATGAGAATTTGGCTTTCACTGGTTTGCACAAACTGCCTGAAACATCTCACTTGTGGTTTAGGCTTTTCTTTCCACTATTTATTTACATCACCCTTCATAATCTCCCTTCAGGGATTAATTGAGTATTTTTCACAACTCCTTCTATTTTCATTTCATCACCATAATAAAGCTGCATATATCCAGCCTGGAGGCAAGTTTAACACTTTTCAAATAAATATTTGAGCTGTTTTTTTTTTTAGCATGCTATAGTTTTGGACCAATGAGAGCAAAGAGGCCTGGCTATGGGTCTTTTAGTGGCCAGTAGTTGGTCCTGCCTTGCGGTGGTGGGGCTCCTGGTGAGGTCAGGGGGTATATGGAGGGGATAAACAGTGGTTGGGGGTTGGTTGATGGTACCCTGGTCCCTGAGGTCCTTGACTGGGGCATTGTGATGGGTACTGACCCATGATGGGTGGCTGTCCAAGGGGGGCCTGGTCCTCCTGGGCATCAGGCAGGGCCTCAGCACTCTGCTCAACTCTGGGTGTCCGGTGCCCGACAGGGCCAGTGACTGCCATCTCTGACCCCCTGAGGCCCACGCTTTATTGCTGTGGGACGCTCTGGCTGTGGCCTTCCCCTGCCGTCATCTCGGAAGATGTGTGATCGTCCCCATGGCGGGCTGGCTGGGTATCATGCTCTGGGGTGGCTCCTGGACTGCCTCTAATCGTTGCAGGCATTCTCATCACTGATCACTATTCATTCCTCATATTTTGCCCTCACATTTACTAATCTGCTGATACAGTCACTGTGTCGTCCTGTGGATTTAATCACCAAAAACTACAGATATGTTTATGGTTTTTTTCTTTGCGTTGCTGATGTTTTTGTTGTTGTGATTCATGTTTTTTTCTCCACTTGTTAGTCTTTTCATAAGTTCTCCTGATGATTATCAGCTTTGTTTTTCTTGCAGATGCCTTAGGTTGTTTTCTGTTTCCTTACAGGTGTAGCAGGTTGTCAAGGTTTTTCTGTTTTCAGTAAACAGCTGATGCTGTTGCTTTCTTTCTGTTGTATCTTAGTCTCCTTTCTCTTCTCTTCCCTTTCTCTTCTGTTTACTTTCTTTTGCCCCTGATGCCTACAGCTGCATCATTTCAAACTCCCCATCTTAATTTATTTGTTACTAGTAACACATATACTGTGTAACACATATACACATCCTAACAAATCCAACAGGTGTTCCCTTCAGCATGACTCCAAATGTATTCAAATAGAGCTTATTGTTGAGATATACACATTTCTATATGAGTGTGCACTTTTCGGGCAGAAACCTAAAAAATAGGCACAGGAGGCTCCAAACCTCCAAGATAAAACTATCTGTAAAATTTAATATCACATGCTCTTTAAAGCCAATATAAAATAAATTCTGTGCGAAAAATCTATTAATGATACAATTTCTGTTTTACATTTTCTTTTATTGAAAGAAAATATGATGGAGCTGTTTAAAAAGTGCTTAAATTAAAGATTTGATGCATTTAGTGAAAACACTGTCAGTAATTTCAATGGATGCAGTGCCAACATTATACATTAGTGAGGAGCACAAATGTGAATGGTGTGGTGTCTCTGTATGTAGCAAATAAACTAAAAATTCCTCCTTTCAGGTCAGAAAACAGAGATTTATTTTTAGATGACAGTATATTATTTGCCCTGTGACAGACTGGCGACCTGTCCAGGGTGTACCCTGCCTCTCGCCTGATACATTGCTGGGATAGGCTCCAG
>JAOXYM010000018.1:8153071-8164305 GCA_028567055.1 Leptatherina wallacei
GGCTCAAACTCTGCCCGGGACTTGAACCAGCGACCTTCTTGCTGTGAGGCTGCGGTGCTAACCACCACACCACCGTGCAGCCCCAGATCAGAAATTTTCTGTGATAATTTAATATCAACCTTCTTTTTGAGGACTGCCTTAATCCTTTACTACATGGAGTCTATCATTTTCTCCTGTGCCCAATCAGCTACAGCCTCCCTAATTCTGCTCAAACAGGTTTATCATCCTCTCTTGCTGTAAATCTCACATCTGAAAAGGGCTCACAAGTTCTCAGTAGGTTTAAGTCCAGTGCAGAAGAATAACAGATCATTGTACTGCCATTTAGGGCTCAGTATCAACACTTGAGATAATTCCTAACTCTTATTCAGGGCTGGTCATGTAAAAGCCTTCTTCATGGCAGCCAAGTCTTTCACAACTTGTCGCTTTGTGCTACTGGGAGTTTCAGGGAAACTGAATTTCTTGTCTGTGATGATAATGATGGATAAAAGGTTCCTGATTGCTTGTTTCCTGCTGTTAATCTAAAGCCTTTTAATCTTTTTTTTCTTGTATTTACTTGTGTCTCCCCTCTTCAATTCAAATTTATGATGCTTTTCAGTGTGATAATGTTCCTCCTCTCATCCCTAACTTGGATCTCTTTCTTGCATTTGGCTTTAGGATGTGAGACAGATGTGAGGAAGGGCTAATCAGGGTTTTCTTGCTCTAAGTTTTTCCGGAAACATCCTCTCTGTCTATCCTCACTGGGTGCTTTTGCGATTGGAGGATTCTCCATCATAGCAAAGGGGAAACAATATCAGGAAGAGGTAAGAAAGCAGTTAATGAAAAATCTTACTATCCTTTTCTCCCTACAATTACTCTTTTCTCACTTTCTATCCATCTTTTTAAGGGTTTTTTTTCTCACTTATTTGCTCCGTTGGTTTCTTTGTTTATTGGTGTAATAGTATATTTTCAATTCTTTGACTAGAAAATCAAAGGTAAATGCAGAAAAACTAGCTCAAAAATGAGTCAATGAACATACATGCACCACCAGCAGCTTTGAATTTTCCCCATCTCATGATGAACCTTCACAGCAAGTACTAAAGTCCTAAAAAAGTTGTTTTTGTTTAAAGAAAAAAGTCATTGTCTTTTCCTTAACTCTTCCATGTTGGAAGAGAAGACCTTCTCCTTGGAAATGTGAACATCTATGATGAAATAAAAGCTATCTAGTGAGGATGAATGTTTAATATTATCAAACCTACCAGAGAAGATTTTTTGTGCCGACTTTAAGGGTTAAAGATGAAAGAAATAAAGATGGGACTGCAGTTGTCTCAGGAAAGCAAAAACAGCTAATGTATGAGAGCAAAGAAAAAAAAAGAATAAGGAAAATCTGAAGAACTTACTCACAAATTAACATTATGCCTTGCAGTGGATTACTCTGGTTGATTCATACGCAGATTCCCAAAACATTACGTTTCAAGCTCCTCCAAATGCAGCACATATACACAATGCAGCTGTGTCCAAGGATGCAAATCACAGACAGACAAGTGGAGGGTTGGACACACACTTTCTTCTAATCAGCTGACTCAAGTGTTGCTAGGTAACTTAGCGAACTGGGTTACTACATGTGGAACATATTTGCATAAATCTCACATGAGTGTTCATAAACCACAAGGAACAGATAGAGATTGAATGGCTGACTGAATGAGGGAGTATGACTGCCTAGAGGGATCAGTAAGAGTGATCAGCGCTCCCATGTTGCAACAATTTCAGAAATGTAGCTTGACTTATTTGTGTGTGTTTAGTTGGAAATGTTTGACAGGAAAATGGAGGGACATTTGAAATGCAAATACAGTTTATTTGCAAAATGTATATGTGTATTTGCATAATATATGTACAGTATGTGTGTGGCAGCTTTTGTTGGTGCTTTGATGTAGGATTGTTGTATACAATACCCGTGGGGGCAAAACCGAAAAAGAGCTTGAACATTTCTTTCCTTTCCCTTTTTTTTACTTCTCAGTTTTATACCTATTTCACCTACCTTCTTCCATCTTTCTCTCTTTTTGTCCTCACAACATCTGATTAGAGATAATTGATATCAGTGGTTAAAGTGCAGTATGCAAAACTCTAATAATGAACACATGGAAGAGGCTTAATAACGCTTAATCTCAATAAGGTGCAAAAAAAGCTTTACTAAATGGAAAGTATATACATATTTCAGTTAAAAGATGGGCTTGGCTTGTTATCCACTATGACACATGCTGCACAACTCCAGTTGGAGGAGTGCAACTGTACAAATAAGGTACGAAGTGACAGGCAAGGAAAACACTGTGTTCTCTGGTAGAGATAGTGTGTTTTCCTCTTCTATCTTGTTACGCTAGATTGTCCCAGTATAGCGAAAGACGCACTAACCGTCACCGAAGAGTACATCACCATCAAAAACACATACACTTACAGACCAAAAAGCGAGCTGTACGTGGTGAACAAACGGTCTTTGCCAGGTATTTTTGTGACTGAAGAGTTCCAGTTCAGTTTAACATTTAGTTCTTTACCCTAAGCTTGACTTAAAATGATGAAAAAAAATAAAAAAAAGACAGCTGAGCAAGTACTGGGATGCATTTGTCAATGTTAAGTTTATATCTAAAAAACAAACAAACAAGGATCTAGTTCTCAAAGTAAGTTAAGTAAATTTATTTATTTTTACAGTTTTCACAGAAATAATCATAAAGTTCTTCACAATGAAATCTTATTTAAAATAAAGTAAAAAAGATTAATCGAAGTGCCAGCCTGCACTTCAGACTTTGATCTAAAATGTCATTATGTTAACGCTTTGTCCCATTATTTATTTGTTCAGTTGTTCAATTAAAAGTTGATTAAAATGTTAAAAAAAACCTGTATTTTTTTGTTGTGAAAAAAAGATGGATAGAAATATGGCTCTTATGAAAACATTAAATAAAATTTGCTTACCAACACAAAATCCATGATAATTTGTAAATTAAACTAAAACATAAGCTCAGAAAGAAACTAAATCAAGACCCGTTTTGTAGTCATAAGAGCCAGATCTTTTAGCCAAGCAAAAGAAGCAGAATCTTTAAAAAGAGCAGACTGCTCATCATTAGTCTTTCAAGGCACCGGTTTGCGTCACGCTAAATGCTGAGGACAGTATGCTAACATGCAGAGACACTACTTCCTGACATGCTGATGATATGCAAGTAAAATCCTTTACAAAGCTTAGCTTTGAAACATCTACTGATTAGTATTAATCACAAAAGTACGTTTGAGGTTCATTTAGTCAAGCATTTATTCAGACCCATATGTGAAACTTTTGAAGAAAAGTCAAGCTATTGTACAATTTGAAGATTTCATTTGTAGAGATATGCAACAAGGGTTACAGTCTGATTACAGCAAATAAAATGACAGTTTTAAGATGCAACAATGCACCTGTAATGAGGTAAGATGGGTATTCACATCAAGGAATTTTAAGAGTGCTTTTGTTTGTTTTTTTGCTTCCTTCACTGTGTTATAGCTTTTTGAAAATGTAAAATGTCTGCAGAGGTAAAGCTTTACAAAGCTCTGAAACTGTTTGAATCCCTTATAGTTGAAGCTTTTCTTCCTTTATTTCTCACTTTAAAAAAAACAAAAACTTGTTGGCATAATGCACACCTAGGCCCAGCTTCCCAGACAGGGATTAAGCCCTAGTTCTAAACTAAATCACATTTTAAAGCAGGACTTATTGAATCAGCTTTCTTAGATATAGATAAAATAGTTAGAGCTAATCTAGGTCAAAATGAAGACTTAAATTAAACCCAGCCACGGGCAGGTTTAACTTCAGTGTAAAAATACTTTACAGTGCATGGTGAAAACGGATACCTTGACTACATCAATGATGCTCAAAGAAAACCACCAAGACCAGAAAAAGATTTCTCAGAGATAGAAGTAACCTGCTGAATGAATTTGAAGATACCTAATTTCATTACCATTCTCGTATGTACTAAGACAATGTAGCTGAAATCATTTGTTTTCTTCAGACAAAGCTTTCATGTGACTCAGAAAAGGGAACCCCTATACCTCCTTCCCTGCATGTACATATTGCCTTGAGGTTTTTGGCATGTGAAATTTGTGTACAAAGTCTGCAAAGCATAATTTGAAGGGAGGAAGGATTACATCAAGTTCCCAGATGCTGTGGATCAGACCGCCTACAAGATGCATTCATTTTCATTCATTCATTCATTTTCTGTACCGCTTAATCCAATTCAGGGTTGTGGGGAAGCTGGAGCATATCCCGGCAATTAGCAGACGAGAGGCAGCGTACTCCCTGGACAGGTTGCCAGTCTATCACAGGACCAACACAGAGACACAAACAGCCGTCATGCTCACACTCACTCCTAGGGAGAATTTAAAGTGACCAATTAACCTGCAAAATACAGTTTTATAAATATGGGAATTTCCCTGGTGTGGAGGTCTTAGTATGAAAAACCCACAAAACAAGAAGACAGTCAGCGGTTAAGTTGAGGATCAGCAAAACTGTACCCTAGTGATTAATATGGCTGGCCAAAAAAGTAGCTACATTTCTTAAACAAATTCAAGTGAGCTTAACTTTTTGGAGATAGGCCTTACGTAGACATGAGCTAAAACAGAAAGCATCAAACAGAAAATGACATACAGAGTCATTGCAAAGTACAGTATGAACAAAAAATATTTCTTTTTAAGTTTTTCATTCAACATTAAAGCATGCAATCCTTTTAAAGCCAAAATGAAATGACAAACATGCAAGAATACATAAAATGGGCTCTTATTGGGCCCTAAAAAACATTTCCTCAAACATACAGCACTTAGAGTGAGTTTTCCCAAAACATTTATACATTTATCTTGATGTGAGAATGAATTTGCTCGATTTCAGGTGTTTGGGAAGAGATACAATACACTTCACATGCATAATAGCTCATGGAGAACGTTGTTCATGACTGTTAGTGAAAATGATCTGCTTCCCATTTACAAGTATCCAAGGCATGCAGGTATTACACTTTATTTTTTTCTTTTTGTGGAGATGAGAGATGTATGCAGCTCAATTACTGCGTCACTTATGCGTACCACCTCCAGACAAAAGTTATCCTATTCACTGCGTGATGAATTTGTTGCTTCTTCCACCATGACTGGTTCTTGTTTTTACTGCACTCTTTTGTGCCGAGTGCGTGACAGAGTAAGGAGTGATGGAGGGAGGAATATCAAATGAAAGAGAAAAAAAAAAACTTAGAAATGCAGCCGGTCTAATATCCAGAGGTTGCAGCTGTGCGCCATGTGAATGCATAATACTGCTCACTCAATTCGTATTCAGGACTCAACACAGTGCACTTCTATTAGCCTAATACTATCCAGATCAAATTAACTGAGGGTAATTTCATTCCTGTTTTAGATAATATCAAACAGGATATGCGTAGTGCCATGTAGCATTACAACTGCTGATCTTTCAGAATAGAGAATGTCATCCAACATGAGCAAAATGTCACATTAACTCACATCATTTGAAATCACATATGCACAACAACAGAATTTGATGAATGGGTGTTTATAGCCGTTTACCAACTACACAGAGTGAAAAGTCAGCTGTGTTATGAATAGAAAGGTCTCCCTCAATCATTTCCCTCACCATTCACGGTTAAGAATCAATGGAACTTCTTGCACAAAATGAGTAGAAATACCAAAAAAAAAAAAAAAAAAGTGACATTCACAAATTCAGTCTTTCAGTCATTTGGAGTGCTGACAAAGAACAAGTATTTGCTAAGGAGGAGAAGCGCAAAAGTACTCTTCTATTGTCCCCAGTCTCATTATGAAGTACAAAATAGCTGCAAAAGCAACCAAACAAAACAATGGGAGCAGGCGAGAGCGTGAATGGAAAAAGGGGGAGGAAAGCAGAAAATAATGAAGACTTCATTGATCAGCGCTGATACAAGCCCCCCTTCCCATTTATCATGCCATTGTTGGAACCAATTTAAATTTCTCCAGTGAGATGTCCTTAAAAATGCCTGATTGTGGAAACTTTTGCACTTGCATTGAAACAATCAGTAGAATTGCACACTGAGAGAAGGCATATGCCAGAGGAGCAATCAAAACATCTTTACCCACTCACATGGTGAAATTAACAGGTGGTATGCACTTTAAACTTGCAATCAATTCAACCGAAGGGTTCTGAATGCCGGGGTGAATGGAAGAACAGCGTCTCCCTGCTGTTAGTGGCTCACTGTGACTTTGATTTTTATGGCAATGAAAACTGCCAGTCCAATAAAATGTTAGTGAGATAAAATTGTCAGACACAATGAAAATGAATCTGCTTATCTAATAAAATTGTCAAAGAAAAGATCAAAGAAAGCAGCAGGTTTTACTGTGGGTTATGTAAAATGAATAATGCAAGACAGCTCATTTTGTTTCTGGGTGGGTTGCTAATAACAGTGTAAGCAGTCTGAAATGTTCCCCTGCAGTTATGTGATGGTGTATGTAAAATATCTTTATTTTGTCCTTACAGGAATAAATGAGATGCATGTCACTGGAAAATTTATATTACATGAAACAGATGGTAATTCTCTCTAACGTGGACAGTCTGACAGCACTAAAAAGAAGATGGCTATACGCCGCTATAGCATGAGCTGCAGTCAGACAGCACAATATTAAAGACAGACACTTTCAAATATGATGCATCTGCTTCCATCTGTATGGCTTTAATCCACTCTGATGTATTCTATGCTGGTTTGTATGAAGTCTTGACACCATTGCAGGACTGTGTTATCTAAATCTAAATCTTCCTGCATCACTGGAGTAGAGTTGACTCAAACAAAAAACTCTTAGAGTCTTTTAATTGTTTCCCTTCCATGGGGAGATGGAGTGAGATTTATGGGCTTTAATAATGGTAGATAAAGACAATGTTTATTTATTACACAGTTAAAAAAGTCAAATTAGAAGCAGATGTAATTAGCTATAATTAGAAGTATGGAAATTCACAATTGCATCTAACTGTTGATGTGACCTATTCTGCATCAATTCAATGACAACATAATAGAGAGTTTGCATCCTACAAAAAATAAATACATAAATCTGTTGATTAAAGAAATAGCTGCTGACTGTTGATTGACATTTTTCTGGTTGGTATGGCACAGTTACTGTAAGTTGCTCAGTTATCACATCATATTTTCACAATTTCCCTTAGTGGATCAATAAAAGTATCTCTCTATCTATCTATCTATCTATCTATCTATCTATCTATCTATCTATCTATCTATCTATCTATCTATCTATCTATTTATTATGATATGTTACAACAGCTTCTATAAACAGAAGAAATAACTGCATTAACATTATGCTAAGCTTTTTGTTAGCATTATAATGATAGCCCCAATGTTTTGCTAACATTACCAACTTTGAGAGAGCGAAGAGGATTATTAAATCTGTGGCAACTTAGCTATCAACTTATTTAGTTGGAACCTGGGTTAGAGAACCAGTAGTTGAAGATCTTAGATTTTAAACTATCAACACAAACTTCACTTTGCTAGAACAACGATAGGCCTACCGGCGTCCTACAGCCAAACAAGTCCAAGCAAAGAACTTGCTAAGCAAATCATGTGGTGGTATCATGGTTCACATAGAAGATAGTGTTCCTTTGATTCCTTCAGTTTTTGTTGTAAGTTGCCTGTCCATGAATGGTTAAAGATTGTATTAGAAAAGTATAAGAGTACTGCACCATATTTAGCTGACCCAAAAATGGCAAAATAGTATTTGTACAGTGTCACATATCTTCTGCTGATTGGCATCAGGAAGCGTCAGTATGGGTAAGGATCAGTATGAAATTAGTGCATCAGAGCACTGGCTAGATGGGAATACTACTTGTCATTGTGAGGCAGATGGGTAGGTCATGTCTTTATCTTTCAAGGAAGATGCTGATTTGCAGCACACTACTCAATCTGATGCTCATCAGAGGGGATTTGGTAGCTAGAGTACTGTCATGACTGAAAAATAAGTGGGTATAGCATGTACCATTCCAATGTTTGTCAAGTAATATGGGATGTGTAGACTTCAGAAGTGACTGACTCCTCTGTAAAATACAGAATGTACACTAATAAGGTGGGTCAAGATACCAGCACTAAAAAGATTAAACTTTTTATAATAAAGTGTCAGATTTTTTTAAAGCACAAAATCAAAAGGAAATTCAGACTGATCTGACTAATTGTGTTTAATTAATAAAAAAAGTAGAATTGGAATTGTTAAGTGCAGAATTATAATTCAATCAAATGTTGAGGACAGTAAAGATGACAGCTCTGCGGTGATTTACACTTCATGGTTAAAAAAGTTAAAACTATCTTGAGAAAAATGACCATGCTAAAAGTCAGTCCATGGAAGTCATTGGCTGTTTTGACAGATGAGCAAACATTCAATCTCCTTTGAAACTTTTATTTAAAAAAATAGTGATGTCATAATAAAAATCTGATCTTTCTATCATTTCTAAAACAAAAAATATCTAGATGTACTATTTCTCTGTAATGGTGAAAAAAGGGTCATGAAAACTGTTGCTTTTCTAAGAAGGAAAAAAAAGCTGGCACCTGGATTTAAAGGCAGTAGGGCCTAGGTCCTAGGATGAAGAAACAAGACTGACTAGTGACGCCACAGGCGCAGCGGGTAACTGCAGCCACCAGCCAGCCAAGCCGGCATGGGAGCGCACACAAACTCTTCTCAGACTGTCCATATTCACAGCACTGCACTGTATATTTGGCTGGCTGCCCGCCTTCTATCATATTTTTGTCTGGACTCACGAGATTGCCGCAGATGAATTCTTTTTCCTCTTAGTGCCACTTTTCAGTGGGCTTTGCTGGCTGCAGAACAATCCATTACAACCCCAAACAGTAGTTGAATAAACCTCGACTATCTTCTTCCTGTATCAAAGCTATCGAGGACGCGCATGCAGCGTCAATTGAGGGCAATTTGGGCCCCAAATTGCAGCGCATTATGCAGCACACAGCCTGTTCAAGGCAATGGAGAGATAGATGGGTGGGCCCGTTTAGTTTTTAACTAAATGAACTAAACAAGCCCAGTTTAGTTTTTAACGCTTCATCACCCATTAGCATTAAAAAACTAGACATGCATGTGTATTCTTTTACAAATCCTGCCCCTAGTTCCTTTAACTAATGTACGAGCCTCCTATTGAATAATTACTGCACGGGTGATTATCTTTTCAGCTGCAACAAGTTATTTAACCCCAACTGATGTGTAGCTTCTCATTTCTTAAACAACTATGTGGAAAGACACATCCCATGGTTGTGGAAAAGATGTTAGTCTGTTTAAGAAGCATAAAACCATTGTCATGCATCAAGCAGTGAAAACATCTAAAGAGATGCAGGAACTACTAAAAGTGGGTTAAGAACTGTCCAACGCATAATCAAAAAGTGGAAAGATAGTGGGGGAACCATCATCTTCGAGGAAGAAATGTGATAGGAAAAAAATCCTGAGTGATGGTGTTTGGTCATCACTTAAATATTTGGTGAAATAAATTTTTTTTAAAACAACAATAAAGCTCATGGCTATGTTTAATAGTGAAACTAAGAATATTTCCACATGAACAATGTGAAGGAAACTCAAGGGATTGGGGCTGAACAGCTGTTAAGAAAACCACTAATCAGTGAGGCTAACTGGAGAAAAAGGCTTCAGTTTCTGGGCAGCATAAAGACTGGACTCTGGAGCAATGGAAGAATGGTCATGTGGTCTCATGAGTCTAGATTTAGCCTGTTCCAGAAGGATGGGGCACACATAACACCACAAATATTCACAAACAGTCCCACTGTAACACCATAATTATGGAATTATTGATACTACTTGTAGCTCTCATAATATGCTGTAATTGCTATAAACACACGTGCCTATTGAAGTTGGATTTTCAAACATATTCAGCTAAGTGTATCTGAAAGCTAATGATTCAAAGATGGAGTTGTTTAAAGAAGTAGAATGAGGAATTATGTTATCCGAAAACATATCTGGCGTAAGGTCATGCAGCTTGAGCTATAAAGAAATTTAGTGGAGTCATACAGGAAACTAAACTAGTACTAATCAAGAAGCTGTTTCTGAAACAGGCATAACCATGAGGAAGGTTCACAGAGATGGAAATACACTCCTCACAAAAAGTGAGGGATATTTGCCTTTTTGTATGTCAGAATGAACCTAAAATGCACTGTAACTTTTTATTTTTTAACTTCATTTCACTGTCTTTATGCTTTTAAATGCACACATACAACTGTTCAATGTTTAAGTACTTATCATACAACATGCTGTTCTCAACAAGGCGAATAACCACAAAAAAAATCTCAAAAGGAGTCTGAACCATGAATCAATGACAATTTGCATTTAAACAGTCCTCTTTATCACACTTTTGACATTTAGACATCATCAGACCAAGACGACACCTAACACATGACAAGTTATTGCGATATTGACATTTTTTATGTTGTGGTATACCCAGCTGTTTAGTATAGTCATCTTTTCTTTCAATAGATTGTATAAAACGGAGAAATAACCACTGCATTATTCTATTTATATGCCATACATTCATGGTATGATATCAGAGTAGCATGAACATTTTAGGTGTTCTGTAAATTTCAAGCTGAATATCCCTAACTTTTTGTGAGTAGTGTATGTTAGAAGGGGCAAAATTCAATGAACACTTTGCAGTAAGACCATCTTTAGTGCCATTTGAATGGAGGGTTGACCCTTTGAGAATTTTGGACAAGCTCATTTTTGATCTAGTGTAGCTGAAGAGGAGGAAATGGTCCAAATTACAGCAGGTGCTGACCTACCTCATAAAGCCCTTTTATATTTTTTTGGAAATGGTTGATTTTTAACTCTTCCTGTGCAGCTTTCATATGCTTCCTTGCTGGTAAGCCACATCTTTCAATCTGTACGTTCCCTATTTCTTGTCTTAAGTTGAATGAAATCAGCGTGCATGGTCCCTTCAGTTCACTTCATATAAAAACTCATTTCTGCGTCGAGGAATGTATAGAATTCTGCATAATTGTATTTTTGTCATCATTTCTTGAAGAGGCCTCTCTGTATGGAGAGAAAATAGACTCAAAATCATTGTGTGTGCGTAATACATGGTTTATAAACCGTATAAACTAATGTGTGTGTAACTTTGGGTACTTGTATGTGTAACACGTGGTTTGTAAACCGTATAAACAGTTTTGTGCGTAACTTGGAGTACTTGCAAATGTGTTTTCAAATGCACACACAAA
>JAOXYM010000018.1:8173666-8198017 GCA_028567055.1 Leptatherina wallacei
ATCCATCCATCCATCCATCCATCCATCCATCCATCCATCCATCCATCCATCCATCCATCCATCCATCCATTTTCTGTGCCGCTTAATCCAATTCAGGGTCACGGGTGGGCTGGAGCCTGTCCCAGCAATTATCAGGCGAGAGGCAGGGTACACTCTGGACAGGTCGCCAGTCCATTGCAGATACAACTAATCTAGGAGCTTAAATCAAAAGCGCATTGGAACAATAAATAGTCCAGAGATTTGGTAGATGTTGGTACGCTGTATGACTGGCTAGGGATCAGTGCTCTAAATGTGATGTTTTAACTGGGTCTGGTAGAAAGATCCAGATTGCTTAATGTTTAAAGTGGATTGCTGCATTTGGACTTAATCTTCCTCTCAAAAAACGCAGATTGAAATTTTGGGAGGTGATGTTTTTTCTTCTTTAATATTTAGGTGATGTCACTGTATGGAGCTATGCTAGCAGTTGGGTTAAAAACAAGGGGAAAATAGCAAAACTGACTCTGTGTAAAATATTCAAAGCTACCTTCTAGCAACCAAAAGCACTAACCACCTAATTTATTAAGCTTTTCCTAAAACAAAGGTGTGAAAATTGTTCAGAACGAGACCAAGCTAGCTTTTCTTTGTAGCATTACATTTAACATTTATATAAGAGTGGTATTGCTCCTCTCATCTCACTTGAAATTCTGTGTAATTAACACATCAGAAAATTGAAATGGCTTCAGGATTATGAATAATGAAATAAAAACGAATTTATCCATTGTACCAATGTGCTGAATCCACATTCGGCAGTTTAAGTAGGATTCAGAGTGACATCCTCTATATGCCTATATTGGAGAATCATTTAGTTGAATCTGACACTGAACCTTAACTGGCAGCCAGCCTGACATCTGCTGGTTGGAATGTATTGACTGAAATATAGAAATAGCCCATGCAGCACAAATTGGTCCCTGAAGATTTTTTTTTTGTTGTCACCTTGTTGCAAGAAATATAATGTTAAGCATTTTTCCAGCTATTGTGTTCTCAGTTCACACAAAAAATAAAATAAGAAAAATATTTTGAAAAGAAAAAAACAAAACAAAACACTGAGAGCATGTTCTTGTCCAGAGATACCCAACACTAGTAAACTGTTGCTCTACAAATCATTGGCTGTGTCCGAATGTGCAATCAATTCCCTACATAGTGCCCTATATAGGGGTCACGGCATTTTGTAGGGGTGTCCGACTGTCAGGAGAGAAAAAAGTAGTGCACTCAAAATTACCCACAATACATTCTTGAAAAGTAGTGGGCATCAATGATCCAATATAGACCACAATGCATTGGCAGGAGCTAACGTGGTGTCTTGCTAATGTGACAAGCAGCATTTTCCCCATTTGTCTTATCTGCCGTCATTTTCTTATTTTTATAATTATTAGTTCAATTCGTGTCAGTAAGAAGATGCTAAAGTTTAAAATTTCTCTGATGGAAGATGCTGCATCAGGTGACGAGTGTCACAAACATCAACGTAGATTAAAATAAACTGTAAGACCATCATTTTATATGAATAAATCTGCAACAAAGAAAGGATAAAACACGATTTCAAGATATAATATATGTTTTCATGATAGTTTGGATTTGATTTGAAACAATATATTCACGGCATCCGGGGTTGCTGTGGCAACAGCTGGTAGTCACGTGATCTGCGGCGGGGAGAACGTAGTGAGCTTCATGTCTGAATCGCCATCAGAATGAGTACCCTATGTAGTGAATGAGGGGTTAGGCCATAGGGTGCACATTCAGACACAGCCCTTATCTTTAAGATTGTAAGTTGCTAGTAAGTTGCTAGCTAGTTTGCTAGTCTACGGAAACTCCTGTGTGTTCTCTGTGCCAACTTATACTGGAAAACTGTCATAACATTTATGCTAACCATTCTTAACCCCCTTTAACTTGTGCATGCTGATCTGCAAGGATGGCTTCATGCTGTGGCCTCACTGCCTATGCTAAAACCCTCAAACTTGCAAATTACAGAAATAATCTTCTACTCCTAATATTTTAAACTTGTTAAAGTTGCTAATTCATGATTATTCTTTAAAAATAAGGGAGAAATGTTGTGCCACAACACAAGAATTGCTTGAAATTAAATTATAGACTAAATGTTCTAAAAGTATTGTGCTAGATGTGATTAGTTTTTTCCTTTGTTGAGTTAGTTGTTTTAAAGAGTGCGCCTGTAATGCAACCTTTCAAAGTCTGTATGATGCATTAAAAACTTACTTTTTGGTTAATTGGATGTGTTAAAAATAAATCACAGAACTATATTCATCCAGAAAATTGTTCCGCGAAACTACATAATTACAGTCAAGTGGCTTCAAAGCAACATAAGGCTGTGGAGAAGTGTGGAGAGCCTTTAAAACTCTCTCTGGAGTCATTGCTACAGTACAAGTGACCCATTTCATGTCATCAAAGAAATATTTAACATAGCTACTTTCAAAAATTGCTATATTTCAGAAAACAAGCCTTAAAATCTCCCATCTTTGCTGATTTATTTTCAGTTTATAAAAGTGGCTGCAATTCATGAACAGAACATTATTATAGAGAACAAACTCAAAGCTCAAGCAAAATGTGATTGAGTCTTGGTGTATGAGGGCAATCACGGCAAAAACATACAGTGTCAATGGTATATATACGGTATTTGGCCTTTGCCATGCCCCAACGGTGCAGTAAAACTGTTATAGTCCACACTGAGTTGTTGTTGCCCTGAGGAGGACAATGCACAGTGGACAGTCTGCTTAGTCCTGCTAAGCTTGAACCCCACCACCCCAGATGCCCTGGGGTGCCCCTGAGTCTATCAAACTTCCTTGGGCGCACAGTTGGTGATCTAGTTTAACAAGCTGACACATATGGCATCCCTCTATTATTCATACTCCAGGGAGGTGGAGTATTGGAGTCTTACTCTATGGTGGCAGGGGGGCGGGGGGGTTGTTGCTTCCCAATTTCCACATCGTGACAGGGTGTGTATGTGTATGTATGTGTGTGTGTGTGCTCTTTATTTCTGGATAGAAGGGGTGTTTAATTTTGACAGGCAGTTATGTAACACATCAGATGATCCCCATACAGCGTCAGATTGTGAATTACAAAGTGACACACACACACATACACACGTGTATATACACACACACACACACTCATACACACGAGAAGTATGGTTGAAAGAATTCATACTCCTGATGTAGAAAACATTAATTCAATAAAAATGTGCACACATTGAATATGTATGAATAATAAATGCAATCAAGGAGAAAGAAGCCCCCCCCCCACACACACACACACACACTCACACAGACACACAAATATCATTGTTGCTGAAAAGGTAATGCAAACTCAACAACACCTTCACACACAGATTACCCTTCTTGTACATGAGTGGACCTCTGACCAGCAGAGAGGAGCTAGGAGTGAATTACAGACCATTATCCATTACAGTAAAGCAGTTACAGCTGAAACCTGAGAGCCCTCGTAGGATGGAAGAGATGGAGAGAGGGATGAGAAATAACAATGGAGAGAGTGAGGTTCATTCAAAAGGAAACACAAAGAAAGCATATGTGGAGAAGGTGAAAGAGGAATAAAATGACAAGGAAAATCAGTGAGAAAAAGCTCAACATCACCATTTCTCTGCCACTCTGCCTGAGGAGGACTTTATGCACCTTTTCAGTGTGTATGTGTGTGTAATTCTTTATTTTTTTTTCCTCTCTCCTCACCCACCTCCCCTCCCGTTTTTGCCCTTCCTCCACTTCTCCCCCCCCCCTCCATCACTTTGTCACAGGTTCATGCTTTCCTTGGAAATATGACATCACATCAGTCACAGTGCTTAATCAAACGCCATTATCATTTCACAGAACTGTCTCTCTGTTTGTGTGTGTGCATGTGTGTGCCACTGTGTCAGTAATGTCACTTCTAGTTTTGGCAGGAACAGATGACGTTACCCTTTGGGGAGTCATCTCGCAGATCTCTGAGGAAACCTGAACAAAGTAGAGGGGGAAAAGGAGAAAACTCCGAAAAGTAAGGAAGATGAGAAGAAGTGAGTGGTGACGATCAGTTAAGGAAAAGGTTTGACAGCAGTTCAGGAGAGATGAGGCTGAAAGAGAAAGCCCAAAAAACAACAGATGCGTGAAATGAAAGACAGAGCAGCTGTCTGTAGGAGACACGAGGACAGGAAGTGAAGGGAAGACGCAGAGCAGCAACGTCCTCGAGAGGTGGGTGTTGGTTGGTGTGAGCCGGGGATAATCCTTGTATGCCATTGTCTCCAATTTTCAAACCAATTATTGTCATCTACAGCCCTATGAAAGAAAGTTAATGAGGGGAGCAGAGCTTTGGAGTGTCAGGGCACAGTCAGGGGAAGGGAGCTAAAAAAAATAAAATTGAGGATGGAGAGAAAAAGGGGATAAGGGAGAAGATGTAGTGGTGGTGGTGAAAGGGATAGAATGTATAATAAGAGAAAGAGGAGAAAAAGTCAAGCGTCATTGAGGCAGGTGGCTCAGTGATGCGTTTCATACGGCCTACACTCTCTTTTCTCTGTGCTCTGTCACGTCTCGACTTAAAAGAAATCCCCACTCCTTCTTTTTATCTGGTTCTTTTTTTATTTTGAGTCACCCATAAAAGCGGCTGTAGACACAGAGTGTGAATCATCCGGAGGTGTCCACGCTGCATAAGGAAAAAATGCCAGTTTAGGAAGAATTGCCTGATTTCATTGTCCTGCTTGTGCAAATCCAAATGCAAATATCCGTTGACATGTGTGATCTGGTCACTGGCACATTGCCCGTTAATGTGCGATACAATTAAGTGCACCGAGGTGTCAACTTGCCCCACTGTCCAAACTGTGAAACGGAGAATAAGTGTTGGGAAGCTTGCCCTTGAAGCAAAAGTTAAATATTTGAATGTGTCTTGGCTGTGGCAATACATTTCAAGAGAGCTCTGCTGGGAAAATCTCCATTCTGGTATTCGCATGCATATATGTTACTTTGATATCTGTCATCTATTCCTAAACATTTTTGCAGATAAGTCACACCTCAGGACTCCCTCCACCCCAGCAGAAGGACCTACAAAAAAACTCAAAGAGCATAACAAATACTGAGGAGTTTATCTGGCCTCCAAATTCTCAAGTAACCCATGGATCTGATGGTATCTATAGCAAGCTTAATCCACAAAGATTCCATATCACAATCCTAAAAGATCCAGTACTAACATCCCAATACCAGAGACTCCAAGACAACCTCAGATGTTCTTTGCGCATGCTCTTATTCATCAGAAAACCCAATCAACGTAAGGGGGGTGGCAATAATGTTATGGCTGATTGATGTCATTCTGTACATATTAAATAATACAGACACTTCCCCCATTACCAATGTGCAATACTATAATTATAGAGAATGCTACTGTTTATAATGAATTATTCCTATTTGATTAATCTAGCTGAATCTGGTCCAATGCTGATGAGCAGTAAGGAATATATCCAGTATTGCATCCTGTCATGTGTTGTAAAAAAAGAGTTATATTGCTGCTCTGTTGTCATGGCAATATCATCACTAAGCTATCCAATATGGAAAAAAAAGCCTTCAAGCACCTTTCTCCTTTTCTCCATTAACACAGCTAAAACATATCAACTCTACAAAAGCTATTATTATAAAAATACTAATTCTAATGGATTATTCTCTGGCTTACACAATAAAGGATGAATGAATACAGCAGTAAGTAAAAAACAAAAATAAATTTATCATGATTGGTTAATCAATTGGGACCACTCAGTGTCATCATAGGTTCAGCTAAGGTAACAGGTCAAATAGCCTTAATCAAACATATTTATTCAGTTGTAACAAAGTGATATAGATATTCAGACTTCTATATTTCTGCTCTTTATTTTGACTAAGTCTTTATTTGATCTGTTTAACTCTTCTTGAGTTGACTGCATTTTTATCTTAAAAGTGAGATATTTGGCCAACATGTTTAGTTCCTCAATGTTTAGACACTTGATTGTGCTGATATGAATATATTACAAATCTATCTGTCAAATATAAATCAAGATATTTTCATATCAAGATATAAAAACATAAGAACAGATACAATGCTATTGGTTTATTTCCCAGTAGTATCTTAAAATGTATTTGTTTTATTCCAAGCTACTCAAATATACTAACATTTGCTGTTTCCCATCTCTGAGTGTGGTTTCATTTCATGTATGTGTACAGTACATGATCAAGGGTAAGGTTCCCTCCTGCAGTCACTTAATAGGTTGTCTAATAAAGGCTACTTTCACCATGGTAACCATTACTGCAAATAAACCATTTTGACCTCAGTGCGTTTATTTCCAAGGTCCCTGCATTGCTCCATACTGTATATGTATTTATTTATTTATTTCTTAAAAAGGGACAGTCCGTATCAATATACATGCATCATGTAAAACACGTAGGATCATAGCAAAGCTAATTTCCATCCTTTGTCCTTTACCAGATCCACACAATAAAAACAACATAGACAGCTGAAACAACAAACTGTTTGTCTTTTGTTTCATATTGTCTAAAAAGTCTGGTTTAAAAAGACTTTTTGGGTCGTCATGTAACACATAGAGGATCATTTCAGCATTGGAAAGCACGTTCCTGAAGTAAATACACTTCAGTTATGATAACACCTTCCAGGTTAATTCCTCAACTTCAGGTGATGCTTACTTACACTCACCGGAGTGGGATTTAAAAGACAAAATATTGTTGAGTCCCTCTTTGACCAATAGACTCAATGGATGCTGACAATGTGCACGTGTCCTGTTTGTGTTTGTTGTGGTGAAGTCAGCACATGCTGTTTCATGCTGGCAGGACAGGTCACTGTGGGAGCATAAATGCTGTGTCTCACAAGAATTTTCAACAACATATCCCCCTCACAGCCACTCATGTATGAAAATCACAGGCGTGCATTTAAAGACGAACAGATGTAAGCACACTACTGTGTGCAAAGCTTGAGTTTGATGAGATTTATAGCCTTGGAATTGCTCCCACTTCACTTTACCAGATGTTTTTTTTTGTGTCAAATGCAATCTGTTTTAGGCGTGGGCCGTCTTATCACCTGCACTGACAACTTAGTCACACAGCAGAAAATGAAATGCAGCGAGAAAGACGGCATCTGAAGTGGCGATAAGGTGATAATGCTAAATGAGGATGTAATTTTTTTTTACTTGTTTTTTTCCCTGCATGTGTGACTGTGTTTATTCACATACTGGAAGGTGGCAAAGAAAGAGAAGGTGGTAGACATGTTGCTGCCAAGCAAGACAAGAGAAAATAATTGAATCCGCAGACATTTTATAGAATATATGAAAAGTAAGAGAATATATAAGGGATTAAGGAGCAAGGACCATGCTTTCATTACAGGATGAACACACTCATTAGTCTGTACTGTTCTAAAATCCTACAACAGTCTATAAATCAGCTCCTCCTCCTCCTCCTCCTCCTCAAATCAACATAAATAAAAAAGGCACCATCAAAACAGGATCACTCAAGGCGTGAAGACTGCATTGTTGCTTGATTATGAACTAACGCAATAACAACACATCTTAACAGGATTATTGCTAATCTTCAGTTTAAATACATATCCTCCTTTGATATGTATGTAATTGGCAGAACCCTGATTGAGTGCCTTTGATATATTCATTGAAGCTTTTTTTGGTGGGAAATTAGAACATTATATGGAGGCATCACATTTTCCACCAAAAAATCTCATTTGGATGGATTATGGCCTGGATTCTGGACAATGATAATCAGATCTTTACAGTACAAGGATGTTATCACAAAGGAGGATAGGAGTAGCTAGAAAGTTTTGACACGCAGGTGTTACTGCATTACCCCAATTTTTGAGTGGCTTGAAGAATGTTTTAACCCTTTGAACCCTGTGCCTATATTTTTTCTGTCAAATCATGGTACAATGTGTGAACTTTATCTCTCCAAACGCCAACTCTGATAAAATGGAGCAGAACAAAATTAAAAAGAGTATAATACAGACAGTTAAAGCGAGGTCCCCCAAAATGGCCATTTTGGTACAGTTTGGCCGTTTGCTCTCAAAGCCCCTCAGTTGGGGTACATCAGCTATGTATTTTTCCATTGACCAATAGAAGTGCTTTTAAATTTGTCTTGGCATTTTTGGGGATATGAAGAGAGATGCAGTATATCACAATTGAGAGGAAAGCATTGCAGATGTTGAAGTGTTAAATAAATCAATAAATTGCATTACTAACATGATAACACAAAGTATTTATTTGTGTACTTCCCATGGTAAAAGCAGGATATTATTATCATTACATACAAGCTGTATGTAGCAGATGTGTGGAGGCCGACCAGCTCAAACAGCTCCGACAGTCTATTGATCACATATAGAAGTATAGCTTCTGCCAGCATGTGACAGTTCTGGTGGACACGCAGTGACAGTTTTGACCCCCCTGTCTTGATTTCTGGCTATGATATATTTGTGTAAAACTAAAAATGAGAGTGAATGTGCACGTGTGTGTGTGTGTGTATGCTCTAACTGATGGGCTCTAGTCATGCGATCCATGCTGCTGTCTAATTATCCAGATGTGATGGATGGCATTGATTAAATCATGTGAAGTCTAAGACAGTTACTGGCTCCCCTTTCTCTCTTTTCTCATCTCTATCTTTTTCCTTTCTTCTGTTACACCCCCCCCCCACACACACACATACAGCTTGCAATCATCCCCCTTTTTTTGTCTTTTTCTTTCCCTCCTCTATGGTTGGGAACTTGAGTATAGTTCAAAACAGATGAGCCCTGCTTTCAACAGTGATAAAAGACATCCATAAATCATCAGGAAGGAGGAGAGAGGGAAGTAACTGACAGTCAGAGAATGAAGTTGGAGAGAAAAGATAGACAGAGTTAGTGATGCAGTGATTCAGAAAGAATGGGAAAGTATAAACTGATGGTACTTGTTTATTATTGATTATCACAAAAAAAAACTATGATTCTCGACATTTTGTGGATCACTTTCAAAAACATCTTAATTTCAGCTGCAGCTGAGTTCTAGTGACTTTTTCTCCAAAGTGAATGACAGCACAGTGAGGTTTTGAAAGATTCAAGCCTGTAGATGCTAATTGTTTATTTATTTATATTTTTAGTTATTTGTTTTTTTTATGTCATATTTATTTATTTTTATTTATTTTAACATGAGAACTGCTGCATCAGTTTCGTTGCACTTTGTGCAATGACAATAAAGATGATTCTGATTCTGATTTATAGTTCCTTGATTTTTTCATTCTTCAACACAAACCAAGAGCTGTTTTGACAGATGATCCTCATGAGCTTGCATATGAATTAAAATGAGAAACTCATCCAATCTAGAAACTGCAGGAATCTATCAGAATAATTAGTAAAATATATTTTGTGCAATCTAAAATTAGAAATAATTCCAGTATTTCAAAGTGATTCCAATATCAACTTGATGAGAAAAATGTTGGCATGCTGTGATGCTACCAGGAAAACAACTCTCGAACTAATCTGCTCCTGATAAGCTGCGCTGCACATAATCAAGAAACCCACTCGGTGACCTATTCTCCTGCAGGTTCAGTTCTGTTTACTCCATCATGGTTTAACAAACCAGACCACAAACACTCACACACATTCTAATTCCTCCTAACAATATGCTGTCCGTCATTCTAGAAAGCACATGTAGAAACCATATGCTGACAGCAGAAAAACTGGGCACAGAGCCACATCCAACTCTGGTAAATACAGATACACACATGCACTCATTAATGTGTGCACTGTCGATACAAACAAGACACTGATTCAGAGGTAAAACTTGTTTGAGAGCAAAAGGATGACTGCAAAATGACTCTCACATGACTTCCACTGAAACACCATCTTGGAGTTCACTGCAACGTTAAAAAGTCAATATGAAGTTTACTTAATTTTGAAATGTTATTCAGGGGTGTAGAATAGATTTATGCTTTCATGTCTCACAAACCCATTATTTTACTCATATGGCACTCATATGGTTTACCTGCTGAAAAGGGGGCAACACTTGTTTTTTTTTAATCCCATCTCTCCTAATGGATTTCTGACCTCTACTTTTACTCACAGACACTATAACTATTCCTAAAATAGTTCTATATATATATATATATATATATATATTATTTTTTTTTTGCCTTCCCCTGTCTTCCATTTAATGCCTTAAATATTTTTAAAGTCTCTCTGGTAAAAGTTAACTATTCACTAGAGGTGGTGGGACACATACAGTCTATTTTTTTGGCCAACTACTTTTGCTTGCAGCTATATCAAAATCTGAGAACTTTGCATCAAGTCCAGTTGGATCCCAAACGTATTACAGCCCTTTAGGTGTATTCTACCAAATCAAAATCAAGAATAAGTGGCCACAAAATGACAAAAGTCTAAAAATGATATTGTTGTGGTGACTGGCAGTGCAGATGGTAAACACTGAAGACAAAAGAGACACTGACATTTTCAAGGACTAATTCTTGGCTTGGTGGTTAGCACCAGTCACCACACAGCCAGAAGATATCCAGTTCAAACCTTGCCTTTTTGTATGGAGTTTACATGTTCTCTGTGTGCGCGTGTTCTCTCCAGGTACTCCAGCTTCCTCTCACACTCCAAAGACATGCAGATGCAGTGTTGAGTGTATATGAGTGTTTTGTTTTTTTGTCTCTTTGTAATGAATTAGAAACATGTCTATGGTGTACACTGCCCCATGCCTCATATAAAATAGCCATCCAGCAACCCTGCATTGGAATAATAGAAAATGGATAGATGGATGGATGGATTCATGGCCTGGTGCAAAAAGCACTGAGAATTGTCATCCGCCAACAAAACCTTAGAATTTGGCTAAAAAAGAAAAAGAATTGAATCAGACTGAAAACAAGAGACCCCTGCAGAAGCGCCTGTGTTGTATAGGACACAACATGTTCATGCACTGGTGAATTTCAATAAATCACTGAGATTGTGACTATTTATATATTTGTGTTTTCAGCAACAGCCTACAGCTTGCAAACTTGATCACAGCCGAAAACATGAAATACAAACACAGTTAGCCAGGATTTCCTTCAGCGTCTCCGATAAGTTCGGACCTGTGCCAAACTCAATGCACTTGTAAAGCATCTGTAAATATAGGTACAATAAATAGAATTGAGGCCCAAACAGACACCTGACTGTCAATATCTAGGACACCAGAAGCTCAAAGCAAGAGTCAGTAGCAGAATAAGCCGTTTAGAATTGCTTTTTCCGTACAAATATGGCACCATTTAAAAGGGAAATAAATAAGCTTCCAATGTTAAAAGATCTTGTGCCAAGAAGCATTGTTACAATAAAGAAATAACTGACAAACACAAATTCCCTTTCTTTTTGTTTTAAGTTAATACATAATTCCCCAAAAAGGGCGGCTTTAAGAGTAAACAGAATTTTTTTTTGTTATTTTTGATCTAACAAAAAAATCAAGTTTAAAGGAGTGTTTTTGGCTTACTTAGTTTTTGAAATATGATGAGTTAATACAGGTAATAGCAAGAAAGTGAATCTGGAAGCTTTCTTGTTTTTCTTTTGTTTTACCTCTGCTGTTTGAGCGCTTAATGACTGGGGGATCAAAACAAAGTGGTTTTGAGTTTCAGGTTCCCTTTTCTGAGCAACAAATGTGACGAGCTATCCCAAAAACTCAGAAACACCAGTCTCTATAGCTGCAAGTGTTTTGAATCATAATAACAGGAAAAACACAGGCGTGTCTGATAACATTAACACCGGCTACATTCTGTTGATGTGTCCTAGTTTGTAAGATGGAAGGTAACTGTGTTGTAACAGGGACACATTGAAAACCTAGAGAACTGTGGCCCTCGTGAGACCAATTTGAGTAGCCTTGCTTTAAACCGAACAGTAGGAAAGAGATCTGGTTTTATTTGAGGTATTAAAAAGTTTACTCTTACTCCAGTCCCCAACACTTGCAGGCTGAAATGTAACAATGTGTGTAATGGTGGGATTATCTCCATAAAAATAATAGAAATGTCCTGACAGGTCAGACTGAGGACAGGATTCATTCATCGAAAGGCTGCTTTAAATAGTTCTGCCGCATCAACTTGGATTTGACCTGTCAGAAGTACACACCCCTTCAACAGCTTTTCACTTCTGCCACTGTGTCATGATATTTATTTCAGACAGCCTTCAGCGACAAACCTGACTTTGGGTCAACTAATATTCTTGCAAAATCCTTAATTATATTCACTGACTATATTCAGTGACAGCTGTGTAACATGCTTCAAATCTGCCCAAGCCTCATTAACTGCTGTGTTTTGACAGGCATTTCAATATGTTATGTAACAGATGCAACACACCAGAGAGGTAAATATTACATTAAAAGTTAAAATATTGTGATAGAAAAGGAGTCCAATTCAGCAGTTTATAAAACCATGTTACATATTGTAAATGGTCTGTACTTGTATAGCGCTTTTTCTAGTCAAGTGACTACTCAAAGCGCTTTGACACTACATATCTCATTCACCTATTCACACAACACCTATATTGAAACATACTCAGTGCTTTGTGTAAGCATTCATACCCCCGATAGGCACATCGGGAGGCAGTGTAGGGTTCAGTGTCTTGCCCAAGGACACTTCGAGGGGAGTGCAGTCAGGGGAAATCGAACCGCCGACCTCCTGTTTAGTAGACGACTGCTCTATCCACCTGAGCTACAGCCGCCCACATTTTGTACATTACTGAATCAAATGAACCCGGTGAACCACCACCCACTCTAACAGTTCCTAAAGGTTTGTTTGTTACTTGATTAAGCTGAATTTGGGCATGTGTCTATAAAATGAGACATATGCCTGAGGAGTATATTGTCATTGAGTATTGTCAAAAAAAGGAAACTAGCACGTGTTCAAAAACATATTTGAGGACCAGCTATTTAGAGCAAGGAATCAGTGTTGTCACCAGGAAGCTGCAGGACTAATGCTACGCTTTGGACATTGTATTAAAAGCTGTTATGCTTACTGTCCCTGTTGACATATACACTAACGAAAGACAAGGGGTCTTGGGGAATTATTAGTTTTTATTGCCTGAAAGTCAACCAATGTATGTTGGGGTTTCATGGATGGCAGAAAATGAACCAAACCAATGACCAAAATGCACTGCTTTGTCATTATAATTAGCTTAAAAACTGTCAGTAAAAATTATTATATAATTCAAAATCCCAGAGTTTTGTTTACACTAATGTATCGAGGCGTGTGGACTCTCATGCCCTTGTGTAATTCGTGTATACTGCCATAGCAATGTCAAACATACTGTAAAAGGTTCACAGTTCTAACAACAACATTTTCATGCAATTTTACCATCATTGCACATCCTCAGATGTAGAGCACACTTTGTCTTTTAGTGACCATTACCGTTGTTATTAAGTGGAAGCTTCAAAGCCTGGTAAATCCAACTCTGTACCAGAATGAGCATAACTGCATCAGTTGAGGTTCTGATGGATGTGTAAGTTAAGAGGGATGATAATTATATTTGATGTGAGGTAGATGGATACAAGGCAGTTAAGTGCTTTTAGCATATTTAAGAGATAATACATGCAGAGGATTTCAAGACACCAGATGGAGTGTGGAGCACTGACGTCACAGCGGTAACACAAGACTCAAGAGGAAAGAAGGAGGAAAAGGAGGAGACCAAGTCTAACAATAGCTGAACAACCTCGGGCCTGCACAATCGGTCAGCCCTGACTGCTATTTTTTGCTTTACTACTGTGTCAGCCAGCTCTTGTCTGACATCTCTCTCTATTCTCTTTTTGTATTTCACACTCAGTTTCCAAAATGTAAGGCCAAGAGTAAGTCAACTTTCTCATATCAACATGTCTTAGCCTCTCCACCCCATATCCACTGAGATGTACAACTCAAACCTTTGCATACAATCTTTAGCCATGTGGGAAACAGCATCAAAAGAAAACAAACATCAACAGATAAGTACCTCAATCTCTATTGTTTCGAATCTGAGATCAAACAGACAACACACTAAAGATTATGCATTATGCTTCTTATTCCCACTTCCTTAAAGCTTTTTCATTGACATGGGTTAATCCTTAAGAGGTTCCACTTCTGCACCCTTCCAGGGGATGGGTTTTGAGGATGTATGAGACAGAAGCGGGATTTATGTGGGCACAGGTGACAAGTAGCTGCAGGATTTACATTTCTGCATGTGTGTGCTCGTGCATAAACTACTCACCACAGTCTCATCAGGAAACGGTGCTCCATGTCTTTATGTAGAAGAGGCCAGCAAAATAACTCTGTTCCAATCAGTCTGTAGAAAGGAAAAGACAAAGAAAAACATGAGGGAAGTTCAAATTAGACAAAAAACACCTTACATCTTCACTATATGTTCTCATACTGTACCTGGCAGGAAGCAATCATCACAGTTTCTCTCATACCTCTTACTCTCCAGTAACGTCCCTCCCTCTGTTATAGGAAAAGCACCCCTCCCTGTAAGCTCTGACCTGTAAATGGGTCCCTAGCGGCGCCTGCAATGTGGGGGAAAATGTGCGGCTGTGCCTTCTGGTCCCAAAACAAGAAGCTCCTCTGACTGCCTAACTAATTCAGCTCTCCGTGTTTGAAACACATTGTGGCATCAGAGCCCCAAACGGATGGATGATCGGAAGATAGACAGAGAGGGAACAGTGGATAGAATTAAATTAGCCATGGAGATAAAGGTCTGAGTGTGAAGGACTGGAAGAAATAGAAGCAAAAGGAAAAAAAAACAGAAAGAGATAGAAAAAGGAGGAGGAAAGAGATGACCAAAACAGCTTAAATGAACGAGTGCTGTATCCAATTACCTCCTTAAGGTAGCAGAATGTGTGAAATGACTTCAGGAAAGAAAGAAAAAAACCACACATACACACACCCAGCTACAAAATGACACTGTGTTAGTTGATGTAGGAGCATGTGTTTATACCTTTGTTCATTCACATGGAGATAATAAGATAAAAGCTGGAACACTGTTGTACATCCGCTCATGCTATGTTTGTGTGAGCTGAATGCTAAGTGCTAGTAAGCTAACAGAGGTTGCATTATAGGATGCCACAGGGTTCCACATGCTTTATTACCCTTCCATTAGCTGTAGCATTAGTACAGTGATTACTGTTAGCTGTTAGCGTTAGCTCCCTGGGATATTTTTCATTCTGTGCATCATTAAAGCGAACAGTCAGTCTCAGTGTGTGTTAGTTTTGGGCTCCATGGCAACAGCTGCTAATATACAGTCTACATTTACACTGTTAGAATCCATGTGAGGACTCATCTACAAGAAGATGTATTCCTACCATTCCCAAATGCCACAACAGGGGACTGGTTTCTTTTTAGCTGTGATCACCTGATGGTTATGTCTTGCCAAACACAAAAGAGATGTTTGATGTGCAGTTGCACCGAGTGGCTGAAGGGTACAGTCGTCACAAAAAGGTTTTCATACACTATGTGCGCCATAAGGTGACACATTTTTGCCGCATAGGATCTGTTGTCCCTCATCAAGCAGACCGTGGCAGATGCTCTCAGGAGCACCCATTGATTTGTATGTAAGTGTGTGTGATTATGCCAGCCGCACACGCGTGTGCGGGTGAGATGTGTCGCTAGCTTGCGGCAGAGATAATTAGAACACAACTCTTTTGCTGTCCCTACAGGCCACTGATCCAGCTGCTTTCATCTAATATAGGTCAGCTGTGACAAAGCCCTCAGCGTGGACACTGATCAGCTCTGCTGGCTCTCACACAGAAAAGATGAAGTTAAACTCCTACAAAAACATGCACAACATGGAGAGATATGGTGTCTTACATGCATGCTAATGGTGCATACGTATAGAGCACAGAGTGTACCTACACACATGCAGCAGGCTTGTGCTATGGCCCCAGGTGTGTTCCAAACATAAATCACTACAGAAAAATAAATTATTTAAATAAAAAAAATGTTGCCAGATATAGTTGATTCATATTCATCCACTTCCTTTGATATCAATGCCAAATTGGAGATTGCTACAGAATTATTAAATGTGCATCTAATACTTAATGATATAAAACTCCAGCAACACATTTGTAGTACCAAGAAATAATGGATTGAAGTATCAAAAATACTGTTGCATATGTCCCTCGTGGTTATACTATAGAGCCAAACGAGAAACAAAATGTGTTGAATAAAATTGTAGCTTGGTTTGCTGTGATGCTACAAGCACTCCCAAAAGCAGTGTATGGAATTTTCCCCTAATTCATTATAACTGCAAACACTGTACAGCAGAATCATGCACACATAGTTTCAGAACCAGACTCTTTCATACTTCCCAGTCTATGAGTATGTTGCTCCTCTTTGTATATTCATATTCAATGTAGCCTCTACTTTGTCTGCTTTGAATATTATTTGAAAGATTAAGTTGATTTTTTCCCCTCATGTTCATTTTGTTTAATTACAAACATAATGACAAAAGAAAACTAGGACTTATGGATCAAAACATCAATTTTTTTCTTTTAAAAAGCTTGAATAAGCCTCAGGCTGAAAATACTTGCTTTTATTTACATGCATACGTATATGGCTGTCTAGTGTATTTTGTTTTTGTTTGAAGCGTAATTTCTACACATAATCAGAAATGAATGCCACAACCTCACAAGCTGAAGTAGGAATAACCACTAGGGGCAATGTCGGTATCCATTTGACCAGAAGTAAGGAAATAGGATTGACAGCAGTATTGCCAACTTAGTGACTTTGTTGCTATATTTAGCGAGTTTTCAGACCCCTCTAGCAAATTTTTTTTTTAAAAAGCAACTAGCAACAAATCTAGCAACTTTTTCTGGAGTCACAGGAAACTTTTGAGATATCTGGAGACTGACGTGAAAAAATGTATGGTTTGCTTTTTCTCCGTGAGCAGTGGGTTCTGCCGCTCCCCCCTCCCTCCCTCTTCCATTAGCGCTCAGAAGGCTCGGTCCTCCTCATGCAGCAGCAGCTCTGAGCCGCAGTCAGAGCCTCACAGCAAGAGGGTTGCTGGTTCAAGCCTCAGGTGGAGTTTGAGCCAGAGGGGGTTGCTGGTTCAGGCTGGGGTGGGGTTCGAAGTAATGGCCTTTCTGTGTGGAGTTTGCATGTTCTCCCAGGACGTAGGCATTGAATCCACAACCTCCTGGGTGAGAGTCATGCATGCTGACCAGTCAGTCAAAGGGATATCCCTGTGGCCAAGTAGCCAGGGCACATGATCAATCGGAGGCATAGTGACAGGACCCTCACTGTTACACTGGGATAGTCTCCAGACCTTGGCTTAAGCGGTACAGAAATTGGATGGATAGATTTTCAAGGCTTTTTATGAACTAAATGGTTTGCATTTAAATGCTGTCCTACTCGTTACAATGACAATAAAGGATATTCTGATTCTGATGCTGCAATATTTGTCAATATGTATAACAATGACTTTTCAAAATTACTCATACTATATGTTAAATTGCTAAGTGGTATGAGGATAGCAATTGTGCAGGCTTTGCTTGTATATCTGCCCACACTCAGAAACACACACACACTTTCCTTAAAAATTAAGATTGATAGACATGACATTGGTTTTCGCAGAGGACAGTGCTCAGTGTACTCTTGTAGTTTACCAAGTATTGTTTGCCACTGAATTCCCAGAAATCTTGATTGGCTTGTCTGTGAGTTTTGCTGTGCTTCTTATCTTCATTTCAGCATAGCTACAGAAGCGAACTGACTTTTAAAATTCTTTTCTTTGATAGTAATTGTGAAACTCAAAGCTCTCCTCTGCATAACCTCTAAATATGCAGACAGATCCACAACTCAGCTTTAAACTGTCATTATCCTCATAAACACATGCTGATCCATGGAGGCAGAGGAAGTTGTGCCTCAACTATTTTTGACGGCATGACCTCCGACTGAACTCAGGAATGGATGACAGATTGTTGCCCAGGAAGGACATCATGGAGGATGTTCAGGTGAGTCAAAGGTCAGACCTGAGATTTACTAGAAATTGAAGTCTGATAGTGAAGTATGATTTCCTTGTTCGAATTATTGTGATTTTTAAGTTATTCTAAAGATTTTAACATTAATAACTTACCAGATCTATAATTAGGAGTAGCTTTTTTTTCAGGGACTAAACTCTCAGATTATCAATAATTCTTCAATTCATTGTGTGTATCAGCTCAAACATATTCATGGAGCTAGGGAAAACCTTGAATTCAACCCTTTGTGTTTGCAAAAAGAAAAAAAAAGAAAAAAGTCACAGATGGTCAGAGATAAAGAAAGAGCAGCAGGGAGGAAAAGAGGTCATGTTGTAAAAGAAACACAATAATGTTTTCCTCTGTCTTGCACCACATTCTATTGCCCTTTCAAAGGCTATATTTATGGACAGTCAAACCTAATATAAACACAACTACTAAAGTGACTTCATCTCCTCAGGTTTTGTATCCAACACATAATATTGATGACTAACTCAATAGAAAAGCATCATTATCTTCTGTCGCCCTACAGTGGTCTTACTAATGGAGCAATAATTGGTGCAAATTAAAAAGTGAACAAGTTGTGGCGTAGCCTTTGGGATGGCGAGATTAAGAAGCCTACACTATGTCGCATTGCAGGAGAGTCATGCATTCTCTTGACTTGACTAATCACCTCTTTTCTTCCTCATTGGGCCTGTCTTTATTTTCCCAAGCAAGTGGGGTCATAAAGGGCTTTAAGCAACTGCGGCAGTTTAGGCAAATACAATCAATATTTGATTTTCCCTTTTTCTGCTCTCTCTCTTTTACTTCCTCTCTTCATCTCCAGGGCAAACAAGGGACTGCAGTAAAGGCATTAATTAGGGGCAGACATGCACCAACGGCTCCCCACTGGGTTGTGCAGTGGGGCCAGTTCATGGCAGGTCAGCAGAGGACAGGTTAGACCTGACCGATGCAAGAGACCATAGAAATGGCAGTGGCCACACAGCAAACCGCAGCCCTGCAAGACTTTAATAAACCTGCAACTAGCTCTTATTGATCCTGAAAGTAAAGGACATAGCATTACTTGTAACAAATACTCACAAACATATACTCACTGGCCATTTTATTAGGTACATCTTGCTAGTTCTGGGCTGGACCCCCTTTTATCTTTGGAACTGCCTTAATTCTTCATGGTATAGTTTCAACATCCCAAAGGTGCCATATTGGATTAAAATGTGGTGACTGTGGAGGCTACTGGAGTACAGTTAACTCCTTGTCATGTTCAAGAAACTAGTTTGAAAGGATTCGAGCTTTGTGACATGGTGCATTATCCTGCTGAAAGTAGCCACCAGAAGATGGTACACTGTGGTCATGAAGGGATGAGCATGGTCAGCAACAATGCTCAGGTAGACTGGTGTTGTGGTTCAGCTGGTACTAAGCAACATGTTCAGTACCACGCATGCTTAAAAGTGTACCAAGAAAATATCCTCTCAGTACCACCAGCAGTCTTATCCGGCCATCCATCCATCCATCCATCCATCCATCCATCCATCCATCCATCCATCCATGCATCCATCCATCCAGCTAAAGTACGTACCAAGAACCCTTTTGCTGTGAGGAGCAGTGTTAACCATCATGGCATCTTATAGTTTTGTATTTTTTGTTTCTAACTGTTGAATATTTCAGTCAAAAGAAACAGCTCCCAAGGCAGAGAACATGTATTCCTTTCTTTTTCTACTTTTATTTCTTATTGAAGTGCAGAGCTTGTATTTGCAGTTATTTTCCTGGATTTGATGGTATTAGGTGTTGAAACTGTGAAAAAAGGTTTATATTTACTACTTTGCAAACTTTTTTCATATTTTGTTTCTTATATCTAAAAAATAAAAGAAAAAAGAAAATCTGAGAATCAGAAGAAATCCCTAGACCAATAAGGCAATGAGGGAAAGCAGCTCTGAATGACCAAATATTTTTAAGCAGACATGAATCAGTAGTGGAAATCACTGCAAAGGCTCACAGATACTTCTGATCCATAAACACTGCTAGCTTTTCTGCACCAATTTTCAAACACATTAGAGCAGCTGAGGTCTGCGGGAAGAGAGTCAATAAAACCTAACACCTGTAAAATGTATGTTAAATTCTTATGTTGAAAGTTACTAAAACAAAACACACACACAAATGCATGTATTTTTTCTAAAACAACAAACTATCTAAAATTTGGGATGTTGTCTTTGTGATATTTTGATTTAATACATTTCAAATTACTTGAAAAATCATTACATTTCATATTTATCCACATGCAGATAAATAAAGGCCTGATGGCCCAGCTCATGATGCTAAATACAGAGCGGCAAATTTTCATGTTAAAGTTATTTTTTGCCCAACTTCTGAGCTTTTGTCAAAGGCATTGTAGTTTCATATTCTCAACTTAAAGGCTACTGCTAAACCCAAGAGTCTGAAAGATTAGTTCCGTTTCCAAACCAGTGTCCTACATTTAGGACATAGCACATAGATTTTTAATAACTTCTTAAGGATTTTCACAGGATTAACTTCAGACAACCCAAGCAACTTCTTTAACACCAGTCATTTCCAATTAGATCCTATTAACAGAACACTGACTTTGCTCTGCAAACACTATCTCTATCCTATTTCTATTCATTACCCTATATGGGAAAATCTGTTAGCTTAAAGAGGAAAGATGAAGAGCAGTTGTGTGTATGTATACAGTTTGGATTTCTTTACTCAAGTTCACTGTGAAGTTGTGTATGAATCCTAACATCATGTACTTTTCCGTGTGAAACATAAGGGTAGGAATAATACCCATCACATACACACACACTTCCTGTCAGAATCACGCTATTAACAGCAGATCATGCATACTTTTGATGCACCATGTCTGCTGCTCAGTGTTTGATTAAGCCACGAGACAAATGACAGAGCTTTTGAGACTGTATGGGTATGGCAGAGTCAAGATATGGAGAGAAAGAGGAATGCTGACTTTTCCTTCGAGATGTACGAAAGCAGATTTAGATGCAAAGGAATGGATGACGAAATAGAATGAAAGAAAAAAATACTTTAAAGCACTAGTTTTCAAAGAGGAAGGCAGGGCTTAGTGCTAATGCAGGGGGTGGGGGTCTTGATGACCAGGGAGAAAAATATATGATGTAAAGTGAAATGTATTTAAGTAGAGAAAAAAAGAAAAACTGTAAAAGTTTACATACAGTATGCCATTAGCCAAAATCCATTAATTTCCTCATGTTTTGGAACTGAAAGATCAAAACTGTCAGTGGGGACAGGTGCCAGGAAGTAAAGGATTTTCTGTCTTTTGATAAACAATGTTTGCAACTTAAAGATAAACACATACCGTCAACACAAGTTTTCTTGCTTTTTAAAAAAAAACTTGTCTTTTCCAGCATAGGAAGCAGAACGGTGGTCTGGTTGCTGTGTTGTGCCGAACAACTGAACTTGTGATCATACATCAGCAATGGTGGATGAAATTTTACCCTGACAAAAATAATTTAGTGTGACACAAATTTATGAATGGTTTGACCTATATTGCACATACTCTGTGTCCATTTCTTCTTTTTTAAAAATTATCTGGAATACTGATTGGTCGGACCACACTATTTACGCTTGTCCACTTTGTGCTGGCCCATCCCAGAGGCCTCCAAACCCAGACAGGACGTTTCTCCCTCTGACAATGTTTACATTCTTAGGATTCTTTTTACACAGTAAAGTTTTAACTGGCACCTGTGAATGCAACTCTATAATATACTGCATGACCAGTGTTTCCAAAAGCATTAATATCTGAAACTGATGAATGAAGGTTCTTGATGGTGTGGCATCTGAGGGGTTGGAGCTCATGGAGTTTATTTAACTGCTGACAGAGTTCATATCCTCTTCCCATCTTGGACCCTCAAAAACACAGAATTTCATGGACTTAACAAATTATGATTACAATGACCTGTTTGAGTAACATTAATAGCATTATTTTTACTTCACTTCGAGTCCTAATTTTCTCCCACACCAACTTTTTTTTTAACCCTTTGAGCCCTGTGACTATTTTTTTAGGCCTCTGCTCAAAAATTGTATACCAATAATGAAATGAGTATATCTCCGCAACTACAAAGTCTAATTTAATACCCTTGGAGTCATTATAAAGGGAAAACTGGTGGGACTTGTTAAGATGTGTAAATATCTGTACATGTGTTCCTGGTAAAATATGAATAAGAATGACACATAGCAGAAATGAAAAAAATATAAGGACTTTCAGGATAAACATGTATATCACTTTGGAATGATACAGCTGCAGATGTAAATATCTATCAAGTCATAGTACTGTGTGAACATTATCTCTGCAAAGAACAACTCTAATAAAGTGAAGCAGAGCTAAAGTTTAAAGGTTTTAGTACAGACAGTTCAGGTGAAGTCTCCAAATGGCCACTTTGGCATTGTTTTGTGCTATCTGTTCTAAAAGTCCCCAACTGGGGTACTTAAGGCTTTAAAAGATTAATGTGTTGCAGACTTGAAATACAAAAGAGTCATGTATATAATAGGGCTGTGAATTGACAAGAATCTGGTGATGCAATATGTATCACAATTCATGGGGAACAATACGATATATGATACGATATATTGCGATACTATAAGCAAGACGATATATTGCAATTTTTGTTTACCAGAATTCAATTGTAAGAAAACTGTCACAGCATAGTAAAAACTCAAAGCTGTAACATGCTTGACATCATCTTACTGAATGAGAACAGAAGGATCTACATTTCGCTACAGAAGAAAAAAACAAACAAACAATTGCTTCCTTATGTACAAGATGAATAAAGAAATAAAAATTTTCCTTGTCAGTAAGGATCTCAAATAGTTATCACTATAGCATCAAATATAGCACCACTTACGTGCAATATAATAAGTATGTAACTTAATGTATAACACATATATTAACATAGAATCTATAGAATTTAGCAATTTTTTATTTCAAAATAAGGCTCTCCCTTATGATTGGGTAAGAAATTCTGTCATCCGGGAGGGGCTCAGAGTATAGTCGGTGCTCCTTTGCATCGAGAGGAGCCAGATGAGGTGGTTAGGATGCGTCCTGGATGCCTCCCTGGTGAGGTATTTCAGGCACGTCCCACAGGAAGAAGACCCTGGGGAAGGCTAAGGACATGCTGGAGGGATTACATCTTTCAGCTGGCCTGGGAGGGCCTCGGGAACTGGCAAATGTGGCTTAGGGAAGGGAAGTCTGGGTTTCCCCGCTCAGGCGGCTTTCCCCACGACCCGATCTCGGATAAGCGGTAGAAGATGGATGGATGGAAGAATTTATCAAAAGAAAGTGCTTGGTGCAAAATCAAAACATAAACACTTTTACTGTTATCCTTTTAACATGCACATCTGTATAAATGAAAAATTAAAGTGCTTAGAATTCTTCAAGTAAACTTAACAAAAAAAAAGTAAAGTTAAGATGCATCACCATTCCTAATGCTTGCAAATATAGCAAATTGTTAAAAAAAAAGAAAATCGATACGTTTCATTCTTCCAGTCATTTCTACTGGCATACTTTAGGTCACATGACTGTGGAGTTTCTCCCGGCATGAACAGAAAACATGGCGGACATTCCTTCCATTTTCTTTGAAAATAGTTTTAAGATAGATAAGATTGTGGCTTTAACTTTGTTTTGATAACTTTTCTAGCGACAAATCTACACTTTATTTTCATAGTATCCATTCGATTTTTGTATATGATTCGTAGTTTCTTAGCTTCTAGATAGATAGATTCTTTCAGGTCTCTCAATTGTGAGACAAAATTGTGGGTATACTACTTTCCTTGTTGATGCTAAGGATGCTATTAACAACGGAAGGACATTATGGCTTGACACAGATCGAGTTGCTCAAACTAGATTGTTTGTTTATTTATTCATTTTAATTAGTTTTTTTGTATTTATTTATTTAATTTTTATTAATCCTTTAAATTTGAATGGATTTATTCACCTCCAGCCAAAAGTGTAACAATGAATTGCAAATAAAGCTATTTAAAAAAAAAAAGGTTCAGTGATTTATATAATTTTATTGTTGTTGTTGTTATTATTATTATCATTATTTGTAAATGTAAGTTCAACCTGACAACAACATATGTGTGGAATCATAAACCTTATTAATAGAGCAATCAAACGGCAAGAATATAAATGAAAAATGTGAAAATGAGAAGTTATCCATAACTGGATTCAGATTTTAATAATTAGTTGTTAAATTGGTGAAAATGTATTTTATCCACATTAGACAGTACCCCCAGTTGGTGGGTATAACCCTGCGTTCACGCCGGGCACGAGTAAAATTATTCGCGCGTCTAAATTACATGTTAAGTTAATGTACAGACGCGAATTGACGCGCGTTTGCTTGGGG
>JAOXYM010000018.1:8224063-8235398 GCA_028567055.1 Leptatherina wallacei
CTGCTGTTAGTTTACAAAGCACTGAATGGTTTAGGGCCAAAATACATTCAGGAACTTCTGGTTTGTTATGAACCAACTAGATCCCTCAGGTCATCAGGGTCACGTCTACTTTCAGTTCTCAGAGTCAGAACTAAACACGGCAGCGTTCAGTTTTTATGCTCTTCACATGTGGAACAAATTCCTAGAAAATTGCATATCTGCTGAAACTCTCAGCAGCTTTAAATTAGGGTTAAAACTTTTCTATTTGCAGCCTTTTATGAAAATAAGTGATATTTTTTTCTGAGGGTTTTCTTTCTTTATTCATTTTATTGTCTATTTTTGTTCATTCATTTTGTTTTTAAATTCTTCTTAATGCTTTCTGCACCCCGCTGTAATGTGTCTAATGTTTGTATGTAAAGTGAATTGTCATGTACATGAAATTAGCTTTACAAATAAACTTGCCTTGCCTTGCATTACTGCAATGATGTAGCTCACCCACAAAAACCCTCAAAAACCTTTACTAATCTCCCAACTTCAAAGACAAAAATTGGCAAATTCAACCACTGACAATTTTTTAGGTTAGGTGGACCGTCTTTCTCACACATTCCTTGACAACAAATCATTAAATCTAAATTGGAAATGGTGGTAATTTATGTGTTTAATTGGACAAATCAACCAAGTATTAAAAAAGAGAGAATAAAGTTTAATATCTAACACAAGAAAAAGCCCTGAGACACTTTTCTCACAGCTTGCTTTGCAACACTGAGCACTAAATTTAAAAGGTATGCTGATAATCAGACAACACATTTGGCTGCAACATCTCTTACATCAGAAGGAGCCTGCAAGGCGATGATGCAGTTTCTCTCTCCAGTTGTCCACTCTTTCTTTATATGTTGTTCCTCTACTGACACATTGGCCAATTAAATCTAAAACTCTAACACTGAAACTACCAGTTTTTAGGTGGAGCTGGAGTATTTTGCAGTCAATGTGTGTATGTGAGCTGGTGTTCTCTGGCATTTCTGTCAGTCAACAGACAGGCTCCGACTTGATTCTGAAGTAGCAAAACTCTTAACAGGTATGAGAGAGAAAAATGAACTATAAAAAAAACTAAACACAATAGCACACTTCCTCTTCCTTCCATCAATGTGCAATATGGCATAAGGGAGTCTTAGAAAGATGGCTTTCAAAGCATTTAACTTTGACTTCGGTTTACTTTGGAGTCTTTTTGAAACATATTGAGCTGCTTTTTTGTCCACATACCAACTTTTTATCCCTGAAGCTCAGCCAATCTACAGCACAGAGAGAAAATAACATATCTCTTGTGTAAAGCCAAATGGCTCATCCTCAACCACAAATAGGCTGGGCAGAGAAAGAGAAAGTCACCTCCAGTGAAGTAAAGAGAGAGAGTCTTTCACTACATCAGTAAGCTGCAACAAAGCCTAACTAAAAAAAAGTTGTTGTCATATTGGAGAACTATTCTTGTTTACACTACAATTTGTGTAAAGTAAAAACTAATTGTGCAACATTTCATGTATTGTTGGCGATGTTAACAAGTTAATGTTAACTCAAATCCATGTCACATTTTAATAACACTATTATGTAATTGCTTATACTTTATTCCACATGCGTACACAATGATTCCTAATGTTTCACAAATTCATTCATGCTTTCAATCTTTTATTTTGAACCACAAAGGCCAAGTATTTAAGGTAGTGCGGGCAGTCATGTAATGTCTAGGTGCCAAGATAAGGATAAATGGCAATTCTATTAATCTTATTTGTTATTATTTCTTCAAAATATTAAAAGAAGCAGACAGATAAAAAAAAAAGGCAGTGGTATCTCAGAGATTTTCAAACACCGTAGGGAAAGATTCAATTCACATGTGACAAATCCTGCCCAAAACGGAGCCATAAAGATCGCAATAAAGACAGTATATGATTGTCACTCACTGACAGACCGTTTCTGTGGCTTATCAGAAACACACTGAGCAGGCGCAGCAAGGTGCAGTGTCTGAGTGACTACACCTGCAGCTAAACTCATGTCAATCTGCACATGTGTGTGAGTGGCTGCTTGAGTATCCATGCAGGATTACGGAAACACTGGATTATTTCCTTGGCGCCTGGATGAAGCGCTCTTAAATCCTTAAATGAACAGTCAAGGAGAGGACAGCAGCTTAAAAAGAATGTGGAGATGAAACAGTATATTCTGAGCCTTTCTTAGTAATTTAATGCAGCTACAGCAAAACTGACCTCTAGTTTTCATAGAACAGATGTTTTGTAGAATGAATCAGTCAACCAATAAAATTCTGAAATCCAGTGTTTGTATTTGTCAACATTTCCTGTGCATCACAGCATTTTTCTTGTTCAATAAAGTGTCTGCTTGCAAGTGTGTGTTGTAGCATGACAAAAAAGATGCGTATTTACACCATAAAGTCAGAATAATCAATTTTATAGGTGACAGTATATATTATACTTATTGAGGAGATCCTTCAATGTTCATTCATTCATTCATTTTCTTTACTGCTTATTCAAATTCAGGGTTGCAGGGGGCTGGAGCCTATCCCAGAAATTAGCAGGCGAGAGGCAAGGTACACCCTGGACAGGTCGCCAGTCCATCGCACGGCCAACACAGAGAGACAAAACAACCACTTACTCCTAGGGAGAATTCTCTCGCCTGTGGCTGCGAGAGTCATAGGCCTGTTTTTGTTTGGACCCTGCAACAGCTAGGGCTTCCCAAGCCAGTTCATGCATGATCTGGAGTGGCTCTTTCAGTTTATAAAAGTAATCCATCCCTGCCCTTCTTGTTGTCTTCGGCTCCAGACTAGAGGAGAGCTGAACACCAAGTCAACTGGGGTGCGCTATTCATGGCCAAACATCAGCGAGGTAGGGGTGCAATGGGTGGATTTCTGGACCACTGTCCAGTAGGCCCAGAGGATCGAGAGAAGGTGCATGTCCCAGTCTCGCATAGGCTTGTTGCAATAAGCAATAAGTCAAATAATTGCAAGCTAAGAAAAAATGAGCTGCAATAATATCCATTTGTTCTCGCTCTATATCTGAACCCTCTCGTTTCTTGCAGTGATTGTACTTGACAGCCTCATAGTCTCGTACAATACCACAGAGTGTAACATGGTGTATTTTTGTTGCTACTTTTTGGTTTACAAAAGGTTCTACCTGGCAGTTATGCTGGTTTTCCCTATCTGAACCCCATGTTTAATATCTTTTGAAGGGCAGTTTTGTTTACAGACACTTCATCATCTATCATATGTTTTTGCGTTTGGTTTTCATTCATCATTGAGTCTTAAAGTTCATTCTATTTATTGTTTTTGTTTAGTTATTTAAAATTTCTTCCAGTTCCAGTGAAAATGTTTTTAGAAATGAAAGTTTATTGATCTTTGAAAGGGTGTATTTTCATTATTATGGCAAAATCATTATATTAGTTGAAAATGGTCTCTAAATCAGCTATACTGAATTCATTTGAATAATTTTCTCAGACAAGTTACAGAAATAGAAAAAGAGAGTTAAAAAGTAAAATTTTGTAAACATGATGAATAAGTGTTATAACTGCACAATTTAACCCCTAAAAATCCTTCAATTTCACTTTAAACAGGTTTTTATGGATGAAAGACTTTTTCTGGACCAACTTTTTTACCTCACCCTTGCTGATATGTAACAGGACCGTTTTTGTTGCAGTAACATCTTTAACTGGAGCACAATATGATTGATTGAAACATTTATTTGAACATAATGGCAAAATATAAAAACAAAAAATAATAATAAATAGAGAAAACCAGAAAAGAAAGCACAAAAGTTCAAAAGGAGTGTGCTGAAGTGTATCTTATCCCACCCCAGTAACCAACACTTTTATATATGTTAATATATACAATCAATATCTCCTGAAGGAATACATTATGGCTTCAAAGATGAATTGCATTGGCGACTGGTCAGAAATAAGTGTTTACTGAATCTACAGTTATAATTGCAACCTGGAATTGTGTACATCATTTGAACCTCAAGAATCTTAGCTTTCCAATGGTGTATAGAGACTGAGTAAAATACATATCTATTTGTCTCGCCCCGCCCACAGGACGTCTGATAATGGGTTCATCATGCTAACTCATTCTCTTTCATCGGCAATGACGAAACAGTGAAGAGCATCCAACAAACTACAAAAAAAGCCACCTATATATTAATAAATATGGGTAGAATGGAACGAGGAAAAATGAAGATATTAGACTAAATGTGTTCACGTCAGTGATTGTGTGTTTGTGAGAGACAGAGAGGAATTTGGCGAGCGTTGCATTTTGGCTTTCGTTGAGAAACTGATAAATCCACAGCCATTTGACTCCTGCCAGACACCGCCTTCCCCACACACACAAACCCACATACACACACACACACACACTACATCTCCATCTGTTTGGCTTGTGCCAGTTGCCCCCTTTCAATTACCCAGCATGCCTTGCACACTAAGAAAAATGAGGCTATTTAGTGAGTGTTGTGAAAAAGAGACAGATGGACAAACATAAAGTACAGATGAAGACGTAAGGAGAGGACAACAGGTGCCATAATCATCATCTCAATCCCCAAAGTTTATATTCTAGCTGTTCAAGTTGTGCAGGTAAGAGATGAAAAATAGAAAATTGGAAAAATCATCAATAATATCTTCATATTTGTAATGTCTTATCAATGTGTTTCCACTACTCAACCTCTCACTAATTATTAGGGATGTGCATGACTTTAACTAATCGATAAGTCGACACAAAGTCTTTTTTTAAAGTCGTTTTTTTGTTTGGACGAGAGTTATGTCTCATTGCACAGAGACTAAGCGTGGCCCTTTTAAGGTCAAGCTACAGAGGGAGGGAGAGAGAGAGACAAACACAGTACATCAGCTAATCTGACATAATACAGGTCTGTCAGAGCAGGGACGTCGGAATAGAGACAGTTAATTGTGAGAAATTGCCTGTTTAGTGGTGAATGATTTTGCTACAAGCTTAAGCAAAAAACAGCACACAGCTCTTCTAGTTACAGCAGAGTCCCATGTCTGCTTTACCACAGCTGGGATAAGTGAAAGGAGTTAACGCTGAAGCTAGCTGCAGCTTCACCCAGGAGGAATCGTCTCTCTTCAGCCTCCCGGCCTTGGTTTGGAGGTGGAAGCAGAAAAGTTTAACAACTGTTCCTGTCGCAGTTTTCACCGATAGTGGAGGCAACAAACCAGGGCTCTCATTTATAAAACATTGCACAAAATCCAGACTGAAAGTGTACATATGCACATGAGCTGGAAATGGCGTACACCAAAAAGATTCAGATTTATAATCCATGCGTAAGCACACTTGGAGGCAAATTTCCCTTTATACTGTAGATCACAGACTACTTGGAAATGTGCGCACCTGCCTGCTGATCAAAGAGGAAATCATGGCAACAAACTAGAAAAAAACAAAGACATTTTTCAGACACAGAAATTGAAGCGCTCGTTGGGGAGGTGGAGGCAAGAAAGTAGTTTGTTTGGTGGCCACAGCAGTGGGGTCATAAATAAATGTGCATGTGCGGTGCAGTCCGTGCCGTCCGTCAGTGCAGCTGACAGAACTGCAGCAGAATTATAACTAAGCACTCATAGACACTCCTTCTGTCCCAGCACTGTGTTCAGTGTGCATGCTGCATATGGAACATGATGATAGTTAGTGTGACATATCTAATAGCTACATCAAGAGATATTTAAAAATCAACATTTTCATTGTTTTCATTTAAAATGCCGCATCCTCATCCTGGCAGGCCAGGGGGAAGACTGTTTGCGTCCCACCTTGCCAAGCTGAATGTATCAATCAGTGGTATTTTATAAATATATTTTCATATTATGGAATATTTCTGGCTCGCTACAAGCCGTAGGACAGATAACATTGCTGGTTTGAATATTTATGACAACCTGGATCGATAATTGATGTTTGGCGTGAAGTCAAATTACATGTGTGAGGAGTATGATGCAGTCTGTCTGCAATTCACCACCTCACTACCTGCATCATCCATTTTTCTTGTCACCAAAATGTCCGTACGCATGGGTCAGAGTTTACGTGCAGGTGCACACATTTTTCAGCAGTAACTTTTTTTGTTTAATTTTTTATAAATCTTGACTTTTGCATAGAGAGAGGCATACGCCACTCTCCAGCCTGAAAGACAAAGGAAAATAACTGCTTTTGTTGTTGCTGAACACTTCTCTGGGTGACATACAGTAGAAACTGAAACACCAATAGTGAACTGAATGCGAACTTATAAGCTATAGCTATAAAAAAGTATAATGGTGCATTCAGACCAAACGCGATGTCAGCGTCAAAAAAGCTCTTGACGCTCAAAGTTGTACGCTTGACGCAGGTAAATCAGATGCTTGACATCCAGCATCAAAAACGTTCTTGATGCCCAAGACAAGCGTCTGCAGGACCAGGATGTTTTCCTTTGCAGAAAATGCGTCTATATGTCATGACGCTGAGTCGCTCTGATTGGTTGAAGCCGAGCAGCAAAAGTTCCGATTTTCCAACTCCGGCATCCACTGCCTTGGACGCCGCGTTACGTGCATCATGCTTGACGGACGCTCAAAATCTCAAAACGCACCGCGCTTGACGCTCAAACCGTGCCGCTAGAAGGCTCGGTGCCCTTGACGCGTGTCAGCCATAGACTTTGCATGTAAACCTGACGCTCCTGACGCCGACATCGCGTTTGGTCTGAACGCACCAAAAGTCTTAGCAGCATACTAGCTGTGCTTATTTGTGGTTTGAGTCCCAAACCACAATGCCTATCTTAGCAAATAGCTTTTTCTATTTACATTCTTTGGTTCTCCAGTCCCGGAATAAAATCACTTTATGGTCAGTTTTGAAATTTGCATGTTAAAATTTATAAAAGTGAAACTAAACATGAAAAATTTACATTGAATTTTTGTGTGTGTGAAAGAATTTGTGCCAGATGTGGTTATTTTAATGGGAATCTTTCATTAAAAAAGTGTGAAGTGCATTGTCTCTATTTTACCTGCAGCAGACAAAAAAAGAGATTTGCATTAAAATTAAAAGTATAATTAAAGTATAATTTGAGATTCAGCATTTTATTAATGTATATGCTAGCAAAAAAAAAGGCTGAAACCACATAATTCATGAATGTCACTCTAAGAGCTATAGACCACTTTGAACCCTGAATATGTTCTAAATTCATGCCACAGATCCATCAAACCAATTACAGCTTTCATGTGACTTTCCATTACCAAGAACATTGGCATATACTTGATCCCTTTTAAAAGAAAAAAAATTCAATTTAATAAGCTGTCTTTGATAAACTATTTGAGTCACTTTCTCACCAGAAACTGAAGGGATTTTGTCTCCATAGCCACATTATACATCCTGTATGCTAAGACAGTATTAAGTAATGCTGCCACATGTGTTAGATCAGCTCCCTGGTGACATGCAAACACTGTCCTGTCAATCAAACATCAATATTGTATTTTTTATTGCTCTGAGAGGAATAAATGCCAAGCAAAAACAGGTAAAAAAGAGAAGATCAAAACAACGGTGCCTGATTGTCGGTGATTTTTTGAGTGGCAAGAAAGTCCAATATCATGGAGTTGTTTAACTGATAGTTACATTTTCAAAGCGCCTTAACTTCCTTGATTAATTTGTACCCATCCGAACAGTGGAAATATAAGGGTTAAATGCTAAGAGCTAGCTTAATGGGTGTGCAATCTTAACCCGCAGGTGAGTCATAGTCACTACACTGCATTAAGATGGTTGCTGAGAACAGCATATATTCAAAGGCTCAACACCCGGTGGCCTGCAGTGTAAACCTCCATAAATCCTTTTTGGTCATTAAGATATTCCTTGGAGTAAATGGGCTAAAACGGCACAGCTCCTTCGTTGTTCTTTTGTGGAGTTTGACAGTGTTGATTAACGTGCAGTGGTTTCCATTCTGCTGACTCCTTCTGGGACTAGGATCCTCTCCCCACTTCATTTTAATAGGAGGGCAGCAGATAAAGGGCTCCACCTGGTTAAACATTGCCGAAAAGCATGAGATGGGCTAATGAGAGCTGCATGGCCCAGGCCTCCAGAGTGGATCATGACAAAAATCCCCTTTATTTTGGCTAGATTACAGCTCAGCCTGCAAAAAGGATAGGTCAACAGCAGCAAGAAACTGCTAGTTAAAAAGAATTTAAAAAAATCACACATGGCAGGGCAATAAAGCCAAGGTGCATGTTAGCATGACATAAATGAACTACATGTACAAACGCACACACAAGAACTAATTGGCATGATGTAATGCACAAAAGACAGAAAAATAGATAAAACATTTCTGACATCATTTCAGCCTCCCAGCCTGCTTCTCCTGTTTCTGCTCAGCTGCTGTAAGTAGGGCACATCAATTTTTCACACTGCCTCTGTCTCTCATTCAGTCTATTGCTGTGACCGCAGCAAGTGTATATAGGCCTTGCTATTTGGTCCTGTCATACAACGTCCTGCCCGTCACTTCAAAACAGCCCTCATATCTTTTCTCCCTCTGTTCAGTTTGTTTTAGAACACTTCTCCATCCATCGTCTTTATTTCCTCTGTAATTCCTGTTCTCTGAGCTACATCTCTTTTACAGTAGCATGCCATCCATCTTCTGATGCATGCAATATGTAATAATCATGAGAGAGGAAAACTAACAGATGCGTGCATGGCATGCCAGAGGAATCTGTAAAAACAAAAAGATACCACGGATGCTTCATGTTGCAAGAACTCACCCTTGCCCCCTTCCTATATGCAAACAGGGGTTTCTCATTTGCATTCATTGTACCATTGCAGATGCATTAAAAAAAGCAACTGCACAACTAAGAGGGCAAAAATCTATGGAACAAGTTTGCTCGGCCAAGTCTCAAAGCTTTGAAAATATTGTTTTTGCATAATACATTTGATTTTCTGTATCATTATGCACTGTTTTCTGCAGATTGAGAAGCAACCAAACACATCAAATACAGACTTTTTGAAAGACATCACAATGTCAAATTTACAGAAATTTAAAATTCCTGCATCCATCATGCTCTTTAGATGTTAGTATGCAACACATAAAGGTGAGAGGATGCAAGACTATTTGAATGGATTGCCTTGGCTGCACACAAACGTCCACCAATGGGTATGCACAAAGTGACAAAACAGATATTCCTATGTGAAATCAAGTATAGACTGTAACATAAAAAAAAGAAAAATCTATAATACATCACACAACATAAAGTTTTCTTACTTTCTTTTCAAACTGTTTTCTGAACACAAAATGTTACACAGCTTATACTAAACAGGGACAATGAAACACCTAATCCTCAGAGCGCAAGGGGCACAGATCCATGCCACACCAGTGACATATGATAATTGTTGCTATATAAAGAAATATTTCCTTAAGTGCATATTTCACCTGTCTCGGTCAAACCTGACATATGGAATACCACCCTCAGCTTTGTTTTGACATCCTGTATCACACAGAACAAGGGAAATTATTCATTTGAAACATGCATTTTTGTGTTTCCAGGATTCTTTTAAAAATGCATTGAATGGTTGATTGAATAAAAACAGATGTATTCTCTTTCTTTTTAGCTGTAGAAACAAATGGAAAACAAATGCATCATCCCTTGTATTAGACTTTCTTTATCCAATACATAACAATTTATGCACACCATCATGCATCACTCTATAGATGATGAAGAGCACTCACAGCTAATAGGAACATTTCATATGATGGTGATAATTATGGGAAAAATCTTTAGCAAACCTTATTAACTTAGATGCAATATAGCAGTGCAAAAATGGCCAAAACATCCTCAGTGTTGTAAGGGTTATTACATTTTTTGGTGGGTCCTTTAATAAACTGATACATGTTCTATCAATGTCCAAGATCAGTGGCATTTATGTGTAAGTTTCGTAGTTTGATATGAATAACTTGCATGACGTGAATAACTATATAAATAACATTCAACCTCATTGCATAACTTGCATACCTGTGTATCATTACCCATAGTACCTTAACTTATGTCTTAGGCAATATGACGCTAGTGGTTAGCATACGACTGGAGAGTTGTATCAGCTGCTAATGCTAACATTACCTTGCTTAGTCACCCGCTTCTTTGGGAAAAAAGACTTTTTTGGACACAAATCATCTCCCTTAATGTATCTGATATTTTATGATGACAAAGTAAAGACAACATGGTGTAAGGGTGCTTGTGGTTTTTAAGCTGTTAACAATTAGCAATTATCTAAATCTACTGTTTCACCCGGAACCTGAATACGTTTTAGCTCACTGTTAGCTATGTGGCCTTAATGCCTGGTTCCAACTACACAAATTCAGCCTGATTTTGACCCGACAGACACATCGCAGACAAACGTTCACTGTTGTGCCCGATTATGGGTTGTCGAGTCGCAGAACGAGCGTCTTTACCCTGTGTAGTGTGACATAATGAAAGACTGGCGTCTGGGACGCTTCACGACCACGCCACAGAAAGTTTATCATGTCAGAATTTGTTTTGTCCTACGACAAGTTCCTACATGTTGGCCGATAGGAATACAGAGTGCAGCTTCCTGGTAATAAATTAGGATGATTGACAGCTGCTTGTCCCACCTCCCATCTTGTGGGCTCGGAAAGCGCTCGGGACAACACGGGATGATCGGGGGCCGTTCTTGTAGTGGGGCCACTTGCCGGCACACGACATTGAGCAAATTTATGACATTTACGTCAGTTAATCTGACATATGATCGTTGTGAACGACCAAATAAATCGTGTAGTCTGAACCAGGCATTACTTTTCTGGTACATTTCCCACCCTACCTTTAAGGTCTGGTGAACCATTTTATGTGTGAAAATTATTTCTTGTGCTCCTTGAACAACTCTTTCACAATTTGAGTCACATCAATCCTGGCACTGTCAATGGAATATGGCTGTGCCATCAGGGAAGAAAAAATCCTTTGATGAAATAACCTAGTCATTCAGTATATTCAGGTAGTCAGCTGATCTCATTCTTTGGGCACATAATGTTGCTAAACCTAGACCTGAACCTAGACCTGACCAACTGCAGATCATAGACTGCCCCCACAGGCTTGTACAGTAGACACTAGGCATAATGGCTGCATCACTTCATCTTTCTCTCTTCTTACTCTGATGCACCCATCACTCTGGAACTGGGTAAATCTGGACTAATCAGACCACATGACCTTCTTCCATTGCTCCAAAGTCCAATCTTTATGCTCCCTAGCAAATTAAAGCCTTTTTTCTCTGGTTAGCCTCACTGATCTTTTCCACTCTAGAATGCGCCGCTTGCTGGCAGCAAATTGTAGCAGCTCCGATCATACAATTTAATCATTACTTACC
>JAOXYM010000018.1:8259262-8284411 GCA_028567055.1 Leptatherina wallacei
AAAACATTGCCCTTTGCCTCCACACTTTGTTTAAAGGCGAAGGGGTAGGGCTAAGGGCTGAGGGGTAGGGCTAAGGGCTGAGGGGTAGGGCTAAGGGGGAGAATTGAGATTGGGCCTCAATGTGCTGCACAGTCACATACATCCACATAATTTCTTTCTCTTGGGTAACAGTATATACACTCTAAAATACAGTATGTGCGCACAAACAGAGACACACACACACACACACACACACACACACACACACACACACTCTCTCTCTCTCTCTCTCTCTGGGATGGGATAATGTATTCCATTAGTGGGTACTGCAGTTACCAGAACTCTTGTTGTGCTCAGTCTCTAATGGCCACAGTCCTGCAGTCCAACACCGATCCAGTGAAAGCAACAAACTGTCATACTGGTTGGAGTATGTGTGCATTTGTGCATGCACCTTGCTAGGATGGTGCATGTACCATCTATTTATCGGCCTTTCGGTTTCTCTGCATTTGCACCAATGTTTCAATGTTTACAGTAAGGCGTCATCGGTTGTAATAAAACCTGCAATATACTATTTATAGTGTATGTTAGAGAACCAATAACCAGTTTTGTTTCCATCAAAACAAGTTAATCTTTGTTAATTTTTCAAAATTTCTCACTGGATTCATATTCAGTGATTTCCTCATTAGCTTTAACCATCACGACCCAGCTATAGGTCAGGGTCCCTGCAGTATCATGTCAGGCTACTGGACCTTTGCTCCACTGTATGTAGTCAGGTCAGAGCTGTGTGACAGCTGTTTGCCCCTCCTGGCACTGGCCGCGGGTTCTGGTCATCCACCAGGAGAAATTAATTTAACCTAAACTTGACCCAAATGAAAATTAGACTTTCTGTTATTGTATAATGACATGATACAGAGCAGAAGTTTTACTTCTGGAAAGATTTAAATGCCAGAGTACAATGCAGGTTTCATTTTAATCAAATTACTTTTAAAATCTTGACCACAGCTTAAATTGATTCTCTCGGCTGGAAACTCAAATGAACAGCCTCAGCGTAGTGTAATATTTAGCCAAATTAAAGAAAAAAAAATCTGGCAAATGGGATGAGTCTGATTACACTGCACACCTTGTCACGTTATTTTAACTTCGTGTCAGCCAGTGCCATATTTCTGGCCACTTAAGATGATAATAATGATAATGTCAAACTACTTTTGGCTGCATTTGAGTATTTCATCGTAGTGCCACTAAAATCTCAGCATATCTTGGGACACTTTTAACTTTTGTACAACAAAGCTAAATAATCAATCTGGCATGAATTCAACCAATATCATGTCTTCTTTAATAAATGTGTAATACTTGTGCTTAGTTTACATAAATCTGCAACTTCCAGCCATCAACAGTGATAAGGTTCACTTGAAAAGTGACTCAAAAAAATGTGTCTGTCTCAACAGTTATATTGGCCTGACTGATCGAAAAATATAGATGCTAATTTTTGGCTTTTATACATTGGCATGTTTTTGATATGGGCTGATAAAAGATCTCATTTTCCAAAAAAGTCATTAAAAAAAACAGTTTATACTGATTTTAAATACAACCCGGATTCCAGAAATGTAGGGACATTTTTTAAATTTGAACAAAATGAAAACTAAAAGACCTTCAGAACATGACAGATGTCTAAACTGAGATATTTTACAATGTTATGCACAAAATGAGCTATTGTTAATTTAAAAAACGTCCAAACATTAATGTAATCCAGGTTGGTCTTTAATTAAGTTGCTCAAACCGAGGGGCCATGACTTATTTGTTTACTCTTAGACAGAACAGCTGAGAGAACGTAGGAAGGTTAAAAAGAAGAATATGTTAAAGGTGTTGAATTTAGCTAGACACTAACCGCTAGTCAGTTTGTGAAATACATACCGGAAAATAAGTAAAAAGAAAATTCATTATTTTCAATTGTTAATAACAGTTATGTAATGCTGCCCATGACAACTGGCATGTCTAAATCATGCTAATCACAGCTCTCTTTGCTAGCCAGTCAGTGCAGCACATCAAGCACATTAAGAGTTTGCAACACCGTCCCCAAGCAAATGTCTGTTAATGTTTCACCTAAATAGTGCTTTTGTGATGTCAATTTTATGCCTTTGGATAAAAAACAATGTCCATTTATTCCTGTGAAATATTTTTTATTCTCAGTTATATGGGAAAATACTATGTACTTCCATGTAACATTTTGACCCAGACATTGAATGCTGCAAAGTGTTTCAAATTAGCAATTAGGCTAAACAAAAAGCTAATTTGACCATGGACATATTATCAAATGAACACTTGATCAGGCTTATTAGTACTGAATGCAAGGATATGTCTGATGTACAGAGCACATGTATAATGTTGATGCCTTTTTAATTACAAATTTGACAAAATTGACAACACACTGGTAAGCAAACTCCTTATCCATTATTTGTATCTAGCATCCTTATATTGGGTGTGTATTCTGAGAGTGTATTACTGATGTTTGATATTTTTTAAATAAAGGAGTTTGCTTAAATGCATATTTCAGGTAATATAAAAACAATAAGCCAAATTTTTTTCTAATTGGTATTGGCTTCAGTCCCAAAGGTTATAATGTAGATATACACTCAGTTACTTTTGATCTTTTATGGGAAGACAATGTGTTACTCAAGGCTTAGCTGTGTTTATGTTGAAGATATTTTAAAATATTTTTCACAATTCATTTTCAACATCTTCAGATTTAGAAAAGTCCATTGCTAATTGAAAATGTGTACTTACGATGACGTCTTATAATATGACACCATTATAAAGACACATTTGATGATATGATGTGATGATATGACTCAAAACATTTCTGAAACAGAAAAGTCGATTGTCATTTGTTGCATTTACTTCTTCGGCAATATATAATCAAAATAAACTAGTTTTAATTAATGTAACCCTCTCAAATATGAACAAACATTACGCTGGAGGAGCAACAGCATTGTTATTAAAGTAAAATTGGGGCTTCTAGGCCCCTCATTTGTCAGCTTCTGGAGAGAAAACCGCTGACAGCCAACACTTCTGCACACACTGTATCACACCTCTGATGGATGGCAAAATATATGACAGAATTTTTGCCTCTTCAACTTTACAGATTACACATAGACTCAAAGACAGACCCCCCACAGAGAAAGACGGCAGGGGAAGGAAGAAAGAAGAACACAGATATTGTGCACATGTGCCTTAATGTGTGACGGACACCTTTAACAAATATGAGACCACTGAGCCTTTACTCCTATAAACTTTCATTTAGTCAGTCTCTCTGCCTTCCTTTCTGTTTCTTTATGGTCCCTGCAACAAAGCCCCAATCTCTCCATCACACCTTGGTGTGACTCAGCACCCCACTGATCACACTGTCTAGTCTTACCTTTCCTCCATTTTCATCTCCCATCTCCCACCCTTCTGAATTTTTTTTCTGACAGGCAGTTAAAGACAGCCACACACACACAGCTCCCTAAAATGTCCCCCTGAGGGACCCTGCTTGTATGCTTGAAAAGTAAGGAGCGCCCACAAGGAGAAGGCTTTGGAGGAAAAGAGTAGCATAACAAGCCAGAGAGAAACTAATATGATCACAAACAAAACTCTCTTGATCTTCAGTTTCCCCATCTCTCCTCCAGAATCTGCGCATAGCGAGCAGCAGGATGCAAGAAGACAACGGGACGTGTTTTTCTTTTGTACAGCTTCATTTACTTTTACTTTTAAGATCTGTTACCATTTTTTCCAACCGTTTCCTGTAGACTAAGACATTAAAAAGCTGGAGGACTACAAAAAGCCACCTACTGTTCACAACTGTCAATCATACCTCATAAATCTACCATCAAGTCAAGTTATTTTTATTCTCTTAACTGAAATGACACGTTATAATTAGCAATATAGGCAATGTGACAAAAAACTTTATGATCTTACTCTATATCATTCTATATTCATCCATTTTTATCTTGATCATGATATAGTGTTTGTGAATGCTGTCACTTTCAAAAGTATAATGATCAAAAACATAAAACAAATTTAGTAAAATTTTAAAACAGAGTTTATTGCTATTGTAATCTCTTAGCTTCATTTTAAATGCTTTTCATATGGGGTGGCAGCTACGATGAGATGATGATTTTCTCCTATAGGTTTGAACTGGTGCATCGCGTTGCATCAGCCCACATTTTCAACGTAGTTGCTTGGGTGATACCTTTTAAGGTGATTAAACTAATTAATCCTGTTCCCCATTTTCGCGTTGACCAACCAACAAGTTTACACATTGTATTAATCTGTACTTCATATATTTTACTGAATCCAAACCGCGTTAATATTGCTAATGTAGTGGGACCTTTTTTGCCAACTACTTGAACAGTTTGAGAACATAACGTTAGTTCAGTTTCAGTCACCACCAGTAGTTGTATGGAGAATGCTGATACACAGCTGGCTTTATAAATTGATTTACTTAAGATAAGTCATGCTTATCAACAAAAATCTAATCCTTATTTCAATTTGGGATGGTTTAATCACACAGCCCTAATTGAAAGTTATGTGTGAATATTCTGATGCTGCCGATCTCAGATGAGATGAGCAGCCATGCCAGTCCAAAACAGTAATGATCATGGCAGAATGGATGATACTGACAGTCATCAGTAGGATAGTTTGTGAGAAAAAGATGTAGATTAACAGTCACTCCAGTAATTATGTATTATTACAGCATAACATGAGATCAAATGACAGAGTAAATAGCTAAGTTCATCCACCACTTGCTATCAGCTAGAAACCAGCTGAAAAGGCTGAACAAGGCAAATGATCTTTTCTACTTTGATTAATGGATATTTATCTACAATACACAGGAAATACTACTCCTATCAAGTGTAAACAATTGGTTAAGTGTTACTTTTAGAAAGAGAGTAATGCAGCTCCCCATCTTTTAACTATCACTTGTTGGCAGCACTGCAGACCAGCATCACAGCATGCAAATGAGGCATCGGAAGACCTGCTTCTACATCTGAAATATCTAAACTAATAAATAATGCCTTCGAATTGGGAAATAAAATAAAAAAAAAAAAAAAAACTCTTTTAGTCAGTCCACACACACAACCTTCTTCAATACTTGCTTTTTCCTATTTAGGGTCACGAGAGCCTTTTCCTCCTGACACTTGGTAAGAAGCAGGCTACACAAGGAGCACAAGTCCATCACAAGGCTAACTCAACAACAGAAGCTCACACTTAAAGCTTATTTAACCAATCAACCCATGCATGTCTCTGGCAGAAGCCTCTACAAACATCATTTTTAGTGTCATTGTTGGTGTAAACATTGAGCAATACGAGACGGACCTGATGATAGCATTAAAGACATAATCATAGCCTTTAGGGACCTATAGTTTGAATAAAAGGATTAAATAATGCTTGTTGGCTTGATTCTGATTCTACCTTAAAAATCTGCTGCAGATCCTTCACAGAGTCAAAGCAAGACTTGGAAGTCGATGTTAGAATAAATGTCAGACTTGGTTAACATTATTATGAAACTGGCACATACAGAGTCAGTAGAAACTGCACACCATATCCCCCCACTCAGAACAGTTAAAGGGGCATAAACATCCACACCTATTATTACTGACAAGATAAAAACAAAAGTCTAACAACAAATACTTACCTGTAGAGACTTTATGATGAATCCTAGTATGAGAATACAGCTGGCATGAGCATTAACACAGACAACACAAGATAAAGATGAGGATAAAGGACATCTTTTTCATCTACAACTTAGCTACAACTTGTTTTTGTTAAATGTAAAAACAGTATCTATCTCCCCATTTATTGCAGAAGATTAAAAAACCTAAGGTGTGGATAAGAGGTGCCAATAAATACCAGGTATAAAGTATTTCAAGTATGTCAGACTTGCACATCAAAGTAAAGAACAAAGTGAAACAGAAATAATCAAAGACATCATTTTCCTGTTTTATAAAGAAACAAAAATACTGTTATTCTCATTTTTTTGTTGTTGTGTCAAACAGACCTGCATGAGGGTAGCTAAACAATCCAACGTGTATAAAGATAGCTAGTCGTCACAAACAATAGAAAATAAATATATATGTTCAGTTTATGTTTAGAACTGTATCAGAGGGCATCACATAAAATAAAACCTATACACAACACACCACTAACGAACACATTCAATGTTTTGTTAAACTATCAATCCACCTTGACTGCTGCTTGACTCATAGCACTGTAAAAAAAAATCTTGTTTCTTTCTCCTTTGCTCCTTATGGACAAGAATCCCATTTCCTACAAGAACCAGGAATCTTTGTTTCAAAAACCTGTAGAAAAAGATATATCCTTAATGGACATTTGCTGAAACAACTAAAGCTTACACTTTTCTTAGCATGGCAGTCAAGTTGTCAGTAAGAGTCAACTTGAAGTGCAAAGTAAAATCCGGCTTATAGGAGGAGGATGGAGGGGGGGGGCGGGGGGGTCTGGTCCCCTCTTTGCTCGTGGTATCAATATTGCAAGCTTGTGAGCTGGTTTATGCATGTCACCATCAGTGATGCCTGGCAACAATGCCTTCAGGATCTCCTGCATTATTCAAAAGGCCCGACAAGCACTAGGCTCTGCCATTATCTATTTAAATCTGAGCACAGGCATGTCCCACTGAAAGCCTGTACTCACTGCCACCTGCCCCGCTTATGAGAGAGAGAAGGAGCTACAGAGGAGGCAAGGGACCGCTCCACATAAGAGAGGTAGGAAAACACGAAGAGGAAAAGTATTGGAGTGAAGGAAAGGTTATTATTGGAAAGAGGGGGGTGACAAAGAGAGAGGGTGATAGAGGTCATGAGGAGATGAGGAAATAGAGGAAGAGGAGGAATTAAGCTTGACAGCTGGTATGGCATGGAAGTTGCACACATGCAGTACAATGACAATAGGAGACAAAGTATGGTACGGCAGGGTAAGAGGCGATGGAGGCAGATATTATGAAACAAGATGAGATGGGGAGGAGAAGTGAGATGATGAAAGAATAGAAAAAGGAAGAAAGTGGAAGGAAAGAGGGACATTGAAAGGGGGCTGCAAAGCGCAAACTAAAAGCCAAAAGACAGGAAATGTGGATAAGACAGAAGTCAGAAAAGAAAGAGAAGATATGAAAGAAGAGGAGAATCGTGTAAAACTGAGCGTAAAAGGGAGGGAACATTCAAGCATTAGAAAAAAAAGATGCCCTTTGAGGATAGACTTGAAGGTAAATAAAATGAACAGCCACCAGATGATGTAGCTTTTAAAGACTACTCCTCTCTATCATCTTATGTCTCTCTTCCCTCTACTTCACCCCCTTCCATCATCCATTCATCACATGACTGCCACCCCTTCATCCTGACTCATCGATGCAATTGCTCATCCACTCCATTAGGCAATCATCCCAGCCTTCTTTATCTCTGCCCCCACCCCACCCGCTCCGCTCCGCTCCATCCTGTGATCATCTGCAGGTAAAACACTTTCCTCTTATGATGCAGTCCAGTCTAGACCACAAATAAATCCAGTTAAACATGTCGTTTAATCTGACATGAAGTATTGTATAATGCCATTTCCATTTCCTCGCCACTGGGGAGAGATAATTTCACAAATAATCAATCAACTTTCAAGAACCAAATTAACTGCTCTCAGCTTTCTTTACAATAGAAGAACAACGCTGCTCCTTGTTTGTCCATCTTCAGCATGAACCAGTGTTTGGTGGGAATGATGAATGTTTCTGAAAGACAGTTTAAATTCCCCAAACTCATAGAGATTAACTCTAATTATTGTAAAATATGACCCTTATACTATTTTCTTCAACATTCCTGATGAATGTTTTAAAAAAGAGCCACATAATCACTTAAGGATGATGAACGGATTAAGACCCATGACTTGGGGTCTAATTATTTGGGGTTATGCAGACGGACAACTGTGAAAGCCAAGAATATGTAGTTGTTTTTCTTGTTTATGGGGTCTTAGAAGCTAAGAGTAGTCAGCCATTTTTAATAAGATTCAAATTGGAAGCTATCATAAAAGCTCAGGTCACATGCAACTTTGAACTGTGTAGGGAAGAACTGAGCCATGATCATCAAAGTTAGGTGATTGGATTATCAGGGCAATGCTCACTGAACAGGGAATGCTGTTTATTTCCACTGTGGAACAGAACACAGCTAACAGCTCTTACACACAAAACTAAACATCACTCACTAGCGCTCTAGACCAGAGGCACCCGAGCCCAGTCCTTCTATCCTGCAACTTTCAGATGCATCCCTTCTCCAATTGAATCGAATGAATGTCATTTTTACCAGACTGCAGAGCTGAATGACATGTGGATGAAGGATTTCAGCCATATAATTTAGTTGTGTTGGAGCTGGGATGCATCTAAAAGTTGCAGGATAGTAGCTCTCGAGGATTTGGGCATTCCAGCTTTAGACAATCTTAGAGCTTCTGGACCGTCGGTGTCATTTCAGTGTGTACCAAACCATCTGCCTTGTCAAACCCTGGCGACTTTGCTTCACCCGATTCAACCTGCTGAATCACTATCTGTTCTGGTAGTGATACAGATCATTCTAACTCTTCCTGTTGTCTTCCACAACCATTGAGCTGAAATGTAAATATGCTACTTCTCCTCTTCTGGTGTTCCATGTTAAATACTGTATTTGGATGCGGTCTTTACCTTGAGTTTAAGGGCTGTTTTCTTGTGCAGGGAGATCTAGTAAGGAACCCTTTCTTCATTACATCAGGAATTCCTCCTTCCTTGCATCATAATTCAGTGTTTTTATTTATTGTAAGCATGTCGAAGATGAGTTAAAGTATACCTATAAAACAGATATTGGCTGAATTAAGGCAAGGCAGCATGACACTACTGTAAAATGTTAAGCTTTTTAATGTCATTTCATCAAACAAAATTAAGGGTTGCTGAGTAGAAATGTAGAGTGAACCTCACATGCAATCTTCAACAGTAACTAAGGGCATATCTACTGTACAATTTAATGCAGATAGAGACATTTACATGGCATCTTGTGATTGGCAGGCCTGCTTTTGTACTCATCATCAAATTTTTTGAACTAAGAAAAGATGTATGATACATGTCTTACAAATTAACGTTATCCTAGGCCATTTTCATGGAATCAGCTGTTTTTATTCATTAAATCATGCAGAAAAAGAACACACTTTTCACAACTGGATGCCAGCTGCCTCTCTTATTTCTCTCACTAACAACTGTCATGGAAAACACTTAACAGAACGTGTGCATTTCCTTTGACAATTACTATAAAATACACAGTACAGATGCAGTGCAAACACACAACTATGTGGCAAGGCTTCATCAAGCACATAACGGTGGGAAGCGAGTTAGATTTATTTTACTCTGGTTTTGTCATGGTTGAAAAACGTAGGCACTGAAAAATGCATTCACATGCACGAATAGTCATAATTTTATCACTCTGTGACTTGAAATATAATGTTTCCAGTGTAACAAATGGCATTCAATCATGGTCATCTACACTGGAATTAATCAAATGATCAATCTTGAAAGGATGTAAGACTGAAAACACACACCACACACTCGTCTTTCAATAAGTGAATGATCGGATGCTAATGTGTTTTCTTTCCAGAAGCACTTGAACCGCAGTACTCACAGTTTTGCCTCTGATTTCAGTGCGAAGTACTCAGTGATCATTCTGCCGCAGTTCTCTATACAGCCCATAATAGCTGCAGCACTTGCTCACTTATACTGTCAGTCAGCGTGGAATGAAGGGGGCCCAGCTGATGCCCAATATCCCCCCCCCAACAAACACACTAATCAACAAACACTCAAGTAAACATTCACAAAGGCAACCAAAAGCAAACAGACAATCCTGGTGTACAAGGACATACACATGCATGCAGTTAGGACACCTCTCCAAGCCAGACACGAGCAGTGGACTTTTAGGCTTGGGGCTTGCTAGGGTGGAAAGGGGAACAATTTCATGCCCAACTGCATTGGACAAGAGGACGCTGGGAACACAAGCAAACATTTTTCCTCCCAGATAGGTCACAGCAATTACCCTCGCCTCTTTAACCTTGCTCCTCGCCTGCAAGCTCTTTCAGGTCCCATCTACGAGAAGATTTAGACACAGGGTTTGCGTTGGAACGCTGGAGGTTGCGTAGGTCTGTTTCTCTCCATTACATCATTGTGAGCGTGATAAGTGGTCTCTAGATCAAATATGAGTGTGTACTGTACGATTAATGGTGGGATGGGGTTGACTGGCTATCCTGTGATAACAACAGCGGGTGTGATTAAATATGCACCATCAAGGGGATAAATGTGTCAAGACAAGGTGCTAACACTCCACAAAGACTAGCTCCACTGTGGCCACAACAGCATGTAGGGGTGTGCATGCATCTAAAAGAGAAGTGTGAAGGCTATGAGTGAGTATTGTGTGTGTTCAAGGCCCATGTTCAGCCAAGCCTAAAGTAACAATAAACTGCCTCACTATTTTATCAGGTTGTCTTGATGCCACGTCTTCTTACGTAGAAATGATAAGAAGAAGCCTTTTTAACACAAGAGTTAAATACTGGTCTAAAATATTATGGTCACATTAATCCTAGATGGAAAAACCTAAGATTTTGCTTATGTCTGCATTAACCTAACACAATGATTTTGCTCAATCGCTGTGTTTGTAGATTGTACCCTAAAAAAATCTTTCTGTTATGGGTATTTTTTTTAAATTTCAAAACAAGCAAAGCTTATTGGAAGTTAAACTAGGAGGACTGTATTTCATGATTACCCTCTCTACACTGTATATTCATGCTTTTCCTCTCTCATTTCCAGCTCAATCAGCTGACTGGGGCACAAAGCAATTAGGTTCATCGGTGGGTTGGTTATTTTCAGCATTGTTTATTAGGAGCAACGTTTTACCGACATAGAAGACATGGTCCTGTATGTTTTCAGCATGTTAATTCCTTTAATGCACTATGTGGGAGCGGTAATTGATTTCATAATTATACGCATATACTGAATATTTATTTGGAGCCTTCTAATGGAAATATATTGAAATTTACAATAAATGTGTGAGGATCTATAGATCTGATACAAACTACCCTATTGGTGACCAGATGATTTTAATTAAGCCACAAACTGGATGCATATAGGCTGATTCTTGCTAACATAAGATAAGGAAAATGTAGCTGAGGAAGTAATATTTTGACAACATGGGATCTTAGAAACATTCTGGTCTAGACTTCAGACCACTTGGTGGCAGTAAGGCACCAATTCATTTCTGCCGACTACCAAAAAATATCAAGAAGAAGATTGCATTATATTTGACGTGAAGATCGGAAGTCGGATCTGGGAATTGGAAGCCATCTCTAATGGGTGGCGTCGGATCTAGTGAGTCTACGCCAACTTTTGTGAGTCAGATATCCGACTTCAAGGGGCGTTCTTGTTGTATTTCCAACTGGGAACCTCGGAAAAGCAGGCTTCCGAGTATAAATCAAGCGCACCATAATTGTGTGAACTCAACAGTGATCAGGGTTTACCAAAACCACAACAAAAACCAAGCAGCTTGTAATTTTCTGAATATCTGGTCAAACCTGAACTATTTTAGCTTAATAATATAGGTTAAAAAAATAATGAAAAACCTGGAATTTCACTTGCTTCAGACTTGCAAAGCAGAGATACATGCATATGCATTTATGTCACAATATATAGGTTTTTGAGCAAGGATTGCAACACACAGAGAGATAGCGACTGGTAAGAACATTAGCGTTGTAAGGCCTATCTTATAGGGTCTGGAAAAAGTGGCAACCTCTGGCTGACAAATGTGAAGCCTATGCGGAAGTGCCAAAAATTGCAGTTCAGCGCTCATCCTCATCTCATAATAGGTCAAGTTTACCTTTGTGACAACTGTGAGGGGTGAATTTATTTATAATTCATTAATTTAGAAAAATGTAAAAATTTTATATGTATTGATTTCATCATTGACACCAATGATTGTGGTGTTAGTGATCATTTGAGCTGTGTTGTCTGGAACACAGCACAGTGAAGTTTCCCATTTGAAGTCAAGCAGCCAAATCCAGTCCCATTATCACCACTCCACATTTCCATTCCCACATGTCACTCTGACTCTATCTGCAGCTGCATGTAACACTGTGAGTCTGCCATTGAAATGGATTTGCGGGGAGTTTTTTTTTTTTAAAAGATGAAAGTAAGTGGTAGTAATTAACTCTGGCCAGTTACCACCAAAAACTTGGTTATCACTGATAAAGCAGGCGTTCCCTGTTTTATAAATATAAAACACGCTTTGTTTAGTTAAAACATTATAATGTTGAGTTCTGTTATTGTTGGTTATCTCTGGAAATAGAGAGAGCTCTGTTTGTTCTCTGTAAATGGAAAAAGAAAAAAAGTCTTAATAATCTTCACTCCATCCCTTCTGACAGCTGTTTACAGACTGAGACAGGACAGAGGGGACAGAGACATATGCTTAAGGATTTAACAGGAAGTCTGACCCTGAAAAATGTGGGTTCTATTATTCAAACAGTTTAAACAGCTAAAATGACGTTAACCTGCCCATTAGTGAGGGCATGGAGATCCAGAGACAGAGAAGGTGGAGCAGAAGTTTGGGGAAAGAGACCAAACAGATCCAGAGATGGAAGAAGTAAATCCTCCCACTGGTGGGTTTGATTTAGCAAAGAAATCCATGGGGAACCACACTGAACAGCTGCCCACAAGATAGTTTTGATTCACAGAACAAAGCATTTTATCATTTTCTGTGGCAATAAGGAAGGTGGAGACACACTAGATAAGTTTAGAATTTATAAGGAGTAAAATGGTTTGATCCTTTTCTGCATTTCTATCTCGTCAAATTATCTCTATGAGCTTTAAATTCTATTTTGAATGATTCTACTGCTTTCTACATGAAAGTAAAAATACAGATTAAAAATCTTATCCTGGTTGAATCAATCTGTAGGGCAGCAATGGTGGAATTAACTTTCTTTACACCTTCGACAGGCTGCGCGATGGTTAGTTTCCTCACAGCAAGAAAGTTTGGTAAAATCTTGGCTGGGGCCTTTTTACGTGGAGTTTGTGTTCTCCACGTAAATTTTTTTTTTTCCCAATTTTGGAGCTACAGTCCGTTTAACTAGTGTAACAGTGTGACACCTTTTATAAGTCCATTATGTTGCTTCTGAATTTACAATCTGCTCATCAGCATTCAGATATGATCCCTTTGTGACGGAACCCAGCTGTCCACTGGGTCCATTCATTAGCACCTATTCAGATTTCCAGCTTTGACTTCCTCTGGATGTTCAGTTTTTCTTGTATCGCACTTACAGCTGACAAAAAAAAAGGAAAATAAAATCAAAGCAGGAGAAGCGAAGATAGAGAGTTTCATCTTTTCCATGATGTAGCCCGAGGCTCTTTCTTTGTTTTGTTTTTTCCTTTTCTTTTTTCTTTTTTGGTAAGATCCTGTATGATAGCACCATAGATGTCTTTTCAACTCACTACCCTAAGTTTTAAAACAGACTTTTCCATCATAGATTTGTAATCATCAATCTCAGACCAGACATGAATAACCTTGATAATGTCAAGTGTTTTTAGATTTTAGAGGGCTGATTCCAGAAGTGTATAGTGTCGTGCTAATCTATTCACATGTGAAGTAGAACTGTTTATGGTGAGAAAAGTGGCATTCATGCGCAATTACTCAACATCAAAGTAAAATAAGCATTTCTTACAGCCCTCCTAATTGGTGACAACAAAGGAAGGTGTGAGAGATGAAAAACTTTCCTAGCTTGTTCAATTGGGCATAATGAATATGACTCATTCCACTTGTATAACCTAGTAATAAGGTCTGCAAAGCAAGCGTTTTGCTTCTTTTAGCTTTTACCAGCCTGTGGTTGTGACAGATGTTTGTCTGCAACAAGATTTTTTTCATCTACAAGATTTTAACAGGTAAAAAAATTGTTTCTCCACTCTACAACAGAAAAATCATGACTGTACCTCCTTTCTCTTTTTTTTTTTTTAGCTTCAGTAATGTCTGCAGCATCTAATCACTTCATCTCTGGCCGCCTGTGTTTCAAAACAACCGTAAATCCCCCTCCTTGCTGCTGTTTGTCTCCACAAAGAAGACACAGCTGCAGGACAGGCAACATTTTAAATGACTAATGTTATATCCACTGATTAACTCCAAGGTAAATGTTATACTGTTAATTACCACTGCGAGATATTAGCAAGAAGGTCTAATTAGATCCTGAATCAGTCATGGTAGCTTCCTCATAACCTGAGCTGTGTATATTACACCGCCGAAAAAGTTAACATAACATGACGACTGCTACAGTTATAGGCACTGATAAGTGGATGAAACACTCACATGACCAAGCATGGTGTGCTTCTATCATGCACTCATGGTTGCCAGTCTGTGTGAGCCCACTAAAAGCCCAAGCACTACAGTTAAATGCCTTTTATTGATATGCAATATGTAAAAAAGGCCTTGGCGTGAGTTGTGAGAGTCAGGGACGATCAGAAAAAGACAGATGGAAGCGAAGAGGTGATGATTCTGTCTTTATGCAAATAAACTTATACAAATACTCAGATATGTGTGCAGCGCTTTCCCATCAGCAGTGTCCATTCATGTGGACTTTAAATGAATGCACAGCATCCGCATTGAGAGCTTTTTTTTTCTCTCTCTCTCTCAAATAACACAATCTGCTGCACCCGGAGTTTTCACGCAGCGGTCGGTTTTAGAGGCAGCTGTAATGATATGAAAACACTCAAAGCCCTTCACCTCCTCGCACGGACCACTATTCCTTCCCTCCTCCTGCAGGATTTCAGCACCGTGATGATAACAGAGTTTGCAATGGATATTCTGTTAGTTCCACTTTATATTGAGGGAATAAAGTAGTGGAAAATCTGAAAGGTTTGACTCCAAAGCAGCTTTTAATGGCAAGTAAATATGATATCATGGCTTAATATTTCAAATGTGGAGTAAACACCACTTCCTTTTTTCAGGGTATGGTATTAAATGAGAAATAATCCTCTAAGTTTTTAAATTTACATGTGGAATCATTTGCAGGAATACAGTAGCCGATTACGGGGCTCATTTTCTGGTTTCTACGTTTGGAAGCTTCTGATGTTTAGTCAAGCTTGTGGCACAGCATTTGGAAGGCAATTTACCAGCTCATTTTGGACCGAACATTACAATCGACTATTAGACAGACCTCCGTGAAATTTTTGATCTTCACAGAATGAATCTGACCCATTCTTTGATATTTTCTCTGACACCACCAGGAAGGTAGCGTTTGATGGTTTTCATATTTAAAAAAAGAAAAGATAGATGGATTGAATCCCATTTTTTTGGGCATAATCACAATTCTTTTATGATTTACATGATAACTGATGATAACAACCAATGCTGTTTTTTAGGGTACTTAACATGCATGATGAAAATACAATGCTAATAAACAACACCCCATGAACAAGTAAACAAAATTATTACTATACATAACAGTTCATCACATATGAAAGACAGTGAATTGTACCCTTTTAAACATTTCCTTCTTGATGGATCTTTCCTTAAACACTAAATCTTTTCCCATAAGTCATCATGTTGTCACTAGGTAGACTCTAGCTGGAAACATATTCGTAGATCAATAAGAGTCATCAAAGAAACTGACAAACAGAGAAAAAACAACACAAGGCTTAAAATAGAAATCTAGCAGGAAGTAAACCAAAACTCACAGACTATGACATATTCTGATGAAGAGTTAGATCTGTACAAATCCTATCTAGTTGTGTCAGTTTCAAAGACAGAGAAAAAAAGTCCTCTGTTCCTTACCAGGTTCTAAGTGTGGAACCTGGTATTTGATTGTAAATACAATCAAGATGCAATTGTTGCTCCCCATTAATCTGGAAGATGTAAAAAGGTCATTTCTAAACAATTTGGAGTCTTTCATTCTATACTCTCTAGAAAGGTGATTCACTGTAAGTGGAAAGCATTTAAAACGGCTGTCAATCTTCACTGAAGTGGACGTCACAGCAAGTACGGCCCAAGGTCAGACTGGGTAATGTTCAGAGATATTGCATAAGACCCGAGAGCTTCATTTTGTCCACTCTTTGTGTGTTTAATATTAAAACTAGAAAAGGAAGAAATGCTGAACAAGTATGTCGTTTAAAAGGACTGTCAAGAGAAAACCTCTTCTCTCTAAAAAAGAGCATGGCTTGTTTGGACCTGGACACCCTGCAGGTGACTATGAACTCCTCTGGATGCTAAAATATTCTAGAGTCAAACGTGAGGCTGTCTGTCTAAAAACTAACGGTGCATTCACCTAATTCTAATACAGTATCCTAAAGCCTTACTCTTGAAAGAAAGTGCACTGTCTTTTCTGCATGACTGTCATTCTGCCAGGTATCCAACAGTCACCTCTCTGTGCCAATTAATTGTTTTTAAAGTTATAATGCAGAATAATTAACTGATATACTGTATCTCATTGTCTGTGTTGGGTTTCCCACTTTACAAGATCCTTTATTCTGGTGAGACGGGAAGGTGCAGGAACCTTAAACAGACGCCAAGATGAACACTTAATCCTGCGCCCATCAGATGGAGCATCGCTACTAAGCCTCCTCTGGGCTGGTGAAAAGAACAGAAAGGGACACATGGAATGCGACAAAATCAAGCTCTATGTGTGTCTAAGTGTGTAGTTCATTAAAGAAAATAAATTTTAAGCCTAAATTAAATAAAGAAACCATCTTTGCCATGACATCTTGTTTTCTTAATGAGCTGTCTTCTTTGGTTAATGAAGGAGACAATTTGAGCTGACGGATAAAGATTGGAAATCTTAAAAGAACTTTCAACAATGATCATCTGTTTTATCTATTGTTTACGTTTTTGTTTACACTCAAGACATAAAAAGTTAAAAAAGATTTGGACATTTTATGTAAATATGATTTCTTAAGCAATAATTGCATATTTTCCAAGTGTATGTCTGTATGTCAGTTTTTGCAGAGAAAATGGGAAACTGAACAGTAAAAATGTTGTTCTTTTTTCTCGATTCAAATATATAACTAAACTCTTATGTCCATTTGGGTGGCAAAATGAACACAGCGTTCTGCAGAGTAAAAGAACCAACTGTTTCATAACAGCATTTTCCCATTTGACAGATTGTAGGCAGAAAAAGGCGACTTATTGAGGCCCTTACCACTGGAAACCACACTCACTCTGCAAACTGCAATCCAAACATCGTATTGTTGTTTGAATCCTTTTAATGACAAAATGTGTTTGATAATCAGAGCAATGTGCAGAATATACAAAGGACAGAGTCTGAAACCCTTCTGTAGCATTAATAATTGACTGCGTTGCCTTGACACTAAAACCTCTATCTGATCAGTCAACGTTCCATGCAATAAGATTTCGAAATTACCATGTGTCAGATGCGGGGACATTTGCTTAATGCATACTGAACATACAGTATTATAAATTCTGTGAGGCTGATAGCCCCCACCAATACACACAAATGCACCTGCACACACTGCAACCTGGATCCAGTGAACAGAAAAATCCTCAGTTGCATGAATTTAACTTCATATGGATTCCACTGACACAACTCTAGCTTAAATGGCCATCTGAATCCCCATAGCATAGAGAGTATCAAACCAGTTCCATGCCTGATGTATCTGATCTTTTGGCACATCATCCAATTCCAATTAAAGCGTCACGATATAGCGAGCCAACGCCAAAAGGGGGCTGTATTGCAGCGGCACGGTTGTAAAAGAGGCGGTAACTGAGACAATTTATGTGAAACTCGATGTTGAAGGAGGGAGAGATCACCATCTTTCAAACCAACGCATTAGAAAGATGCGGCTGCGTTGCAAAGCTCATTTAATCATCCAAGTGTGCGGGTATGATGTTATATGTGCAGCATCCTAAATGACCCCACCTCGTAGTCAGTAACCCCCCCTCCCCACAAGAGGTGATTCCTTAACCGGGTGGTCCCGAGGAATCATCTTCTCGCTTGCGCCATGCGCATCGTACGCGACTCTTTTTGGTTCAGTCAGTTGTGATGAACCTCTGATTTGCAATGTAAACGCAATACTTCTGGAGCCAGCTCAAATTCCTCTCCGGGACGCACACACACACACACACACTGGCACACATATACGCTGCCACACACCCTACTTACAGGCGAGGCGCGCTTTTACGGTCAGCGAACATTTACGCACGAATGGGAGGGCGCTGATTGCCAACATATCCGATAGTTTTCCGTGTGCATTTAGAATTATCTACCCAAGACTCTTTGGAGCTTGTGTTTGTTTGAGCGCGTGCAAGCAAAAAGGGGTTGTCCTGTGCCTGCAAATGGCGCAACTTCTCATTTTTCCTGTCAAGTTGACACAGCTGGGAGCCCCGCCGGCAGCGAACCTGCGGCTCCCCGATGTTTAATGAAAGAATGCGCCAGCAGAAACCAGTATCCAGCGGTTCTGCCCACCGTAGAGTAGAGAAACAAGCCACATGACAGCCCCACTTCCACTGTACACTGTGAGTTCAGAGAACATTAGCTCAGGCGCACCTGTATCTTGCTTTTTTTTTCTTTTAACCTCCTATTAAAAGGCATGAGTCCGCTTACCTTAAAGTCGGGCGACTTCGGTGAGACGTTTTCAATGCGTTTTTCTGCTTTAGAGCAACAGAAACACACGCTTATTCCACAGCTCCCCGGTCGCTGTGCGGATGAGAACGAAGGATGGAGAAGCAGCAGGGACAACCAGCGGTGTCTCATCCTCTCACTCTCTCGCTCCCTACTGAAATATTACCGGCAACCGATTGGTCCATGGGATCCATGGCTGCCCCTCTTCACTACTCTAGGAGGAGCCAAATAAAACAGCTGAAATCGATAAGGACATTGCTAAAGAATCAGTCTCTGAATGATTTTGCCTTTATTAAAAATCGCATTATCCATCTTAGTGCTTTACTGAAGCAGATTGGAAGCCCAGAACACCACGTGTCTCCATTTGAACAAAGTGCTTTAGAATATTTATTTCATGTTTTTAACATCTGATATTCTAAACTGGTGCAGTTCTTCATAATTAACTTTTTGTTTTGTTTTTATTTCTAGATAATCATAACATTTTCACTCAAGTCCTGAGAGGCGATCAAGAGAATCTAACAAAGTATGAATGTAAAAAGGAGAAAAATTAAATGCTTTAAATGTGTAAATGGAGGAGGAAACAGAAAAGCTTCAACTCTGGGATTTTATGGGTTATGGTTTTTTTTTTTTTTTGTTGGATTTCTGTTGTAATCTGTTCTTTAGTTTCTGGCCCTTTACTGTGTGTTGTAAAGTTCTTCCCCTTCTGTATTCCATACCTGTTCATCCCATCTGCTCTTCATTAGTTTTTTTCCCCTCAGTACAAATACTACTTGGTTTCTTTTGTTTCTGGCTTATTTTCAGTCCACTCCTGGTGTGTTTCTCCCCAGATTATTTTAGTCAATGTTTGTTCCTGGATTTTGAGTTTGTGCTTGCTCACCCTGCCATTGCAGCACTTTTACATTCTTTTTCCTAGTTCTACTTGCCTCCTGCCTCATTCCTGCATTTGGATCCTCCTCTCTATTTTGAACATTTTGGTCCCTTGAGGTCTTTCCACATTTCTGTTGGAATAAGATCAATATTTTGACTTAATTTTGCTTTTATCATTTTTTGGCAGATTGATTTGTTTGATTACTGTTGATTCATAACTCTTTGACTCCAGCTCTCAGACTGATGGCTGAATTTGTGATGTCAAGTCACTGCTACCATGCTCCCCTCTGTAAAATAAATCATTTCTCTAAGTCATTTATTCCTTCAGCCATCAGGCTACTGAATTATGACAGTCTTTCAAATTACTTGTATTCTACCCCACTTTGTACTTTGTGTTTTTCTTTTGATTCATTTTTTTCTCTGATAGTATGTATATATTTTTACATATTTGTGGTAGGACCTTTTTGAAATGTTGGTGTTGATGTAGACCATTGTTCTGTTGACTGATTTGTTGATATGTGGGTGAGCAGCAAATAAACTCCCCTTTTGGATCAATGAAGTTGTCTGAAACTGAGCAGTGGTGATATATCCCTATAGCATTCAATGCTATAAGTTAAAAACAGTTTTTAATCAATTAAGTCAATTTGGCCCATGTAAAGCAAAGCAGACGCAGAACCATGATACGTCACCACCATGTTTTCTTTTGCAACAACAAATGCTTGTAAAAGACATGGACAGACCCTCGGTCACATGAACTATAGGATTCTGAAGAGCTGAATTGAGGCCCGTCGGAAGGTTCCTATCTTCACCATCTTAGTAGCGTCATGAGTCTCGTCACGAGTCTCGTCACTCCCGGAAAATACAAAAATGGATGACGAGGTGGCGCTGAGAGAGGGCGCCATGTGCGTCGGGACGGATGATTGACACCCATCAAACTCTGAGCTGCCTGTAGCTACGAGCTAACCAAGCTAACCCGGAGCTAACGAGAGCTAACCAGCTAATGGATGTAGGCGGGCTAAAGTTAGCGGGCTAAAAATCGTGAGTGTGCTACTCTTTGCCTCCTTGCAGCTGGATATCTGACACCTGTCAATCAAAAGGACAAGCCCCTAAATATGAAGAATTTCAAGACTGAATAACATCTAAACGAATGAGTTTAAAAAAAATCACTCCCCCAAAAGTCGTCATGAAGGAAAATTTGACCTATTAAACCTAAAATGTTTTTTTTACCAGGCTGTAAACATGTTTATTTCTGCTGTGAAGTTGGCCTTTTTAACATGGGAGTCTATAGACTCCCTTTTTGGAGCCAGCCCCTAGTGGATGAAAGATGAACTGCAATTTCTGGCTTCACATTTCTCAGCTGGAGGTTGCTGCTTCGCCAGAACACAATGTCTTCTTTCTCCAAACACGTGTTATCAGATAATTCTGTCTTGGTCTAATCTGTCCACGCAACATCCTCTTGTCACCATCTATTCTGTGATATTTAGAAAGTGCATATAGAAAGAAATGGTTTTTGTTCATGCCACAAATGTAATAAAAATCTGACTTTGATAGATCACTCATTCTTGAAATAAGACAGCATCCTGATTGTCTCTTAACCAAAGTTTTTTTTTCAAGTTAACTGTCTGTCCTAGAGGTTCAGTAACCGCTTCCTCTCAATTATTTGCAATAATATTTTCCCCAATGACGAAATAATGAATGAACAACAAAACACTCACTTCTCATTGTGTAAAAAAAAGATCTGTTGTTTTGCTTTTAACCCCTTATTTCTCAGCTTATATGCATGAATATAGAGAATTTCAAAGAGTTCACATATTTTCAAGCGTGGCACAACCAAACTGTAGTAGATTTTTGTACTTTGGTGCCTCCTAATGAAGGCTTATTTGACATGTCTTGTCCCTTGTCATCCAAGCTCTCTGCAGAGTAAAAGTCACTCCGATGTTGACTCTTGCTCTGTCATTTTTTCTCTTCGCTTCCTCTGATAATGTCTTTTTGGGGCAGGATCAGTCAGGTTGCAATTCCAAAAACAGACAGAGTATTGATATTCAGTTTCTGTCATGTGATGCGTGCTCCAGGTTGGAACTCAAGGCGTTGAATTACGTTTTCTCAGGCCCAGGATGCCGCAGGATAATAATGGCTCCAAGAAAATGCATAATAATTGTCAGTCTGCCATCAAAACAAGTCAGAGCACAAAGTGCAGAGTTTTAAGGTTGTAAACTACAGAAAATGTAGTTTTGCTTTGCTGTATAGGCTACCTAGAGAGGAAACAACATCAAGTGATTCTGAAGGATTCTGCATTTTGTAAAAACAATAAGTAGGTTTTTAGACAGTGATTCTTAACAAAAATTATAACTGCTGTTACTGTTCTATATCTTTTGCTGCATGGTGCAAGAAGTATTATGACATAAAAGTCAAATGTATCAAATCATCTTAAATGTTAGCAGCATTTTTAGCCTGTTCTGACTTAGGCATCACATAATGGACTTAACTTAAACTGTGCCTTGTAAACAGTTCGAAGAGACGACCAAATGGAATAATGGAAATAAAGATTTGTTTTTAATTGTATCCAAGGCCAGTTCAGAATTGCAGTATTCTTTCATTGTGCAATGTTTGTTGTTTTTTTTTATGATTTTGTAATAAAGAGAAATTTCCTTTGCAGTGGAGGTCAGCATTAGGCTGTTTCATCAGCTACAAGAAGTGCATGGGTTATGTCAAGTCTTGTTCTCATAAAGGCTTGTTGTATTAGCCAGGTCTTTGTTTATTTGATTTGTAATCCATTTATTTGTTCGTTTATCCATTACTAACACGAAGCCTTATTTTCACAGGCAGAGGAGCATGCCGTTGGTGTTAATTTCTGATCACGGAACAGAAATCACTTCACTAATAGATTGTTTTCTTAGGTGTTGGTGCTGTGTAACACACCTATACAGTTAATTCTATTTTAACCATCATGTTTACATTCTATACAGTAGTGTAGGGGACCTCAAGCTTCAGTCCTTAAGGGCTAATTCCTGCTGGTTTAAGTGTATCCCTGCTCTATCTGGTTTCAACAGCTTTCATCATTTCATGCACAATGGCCCATTAATTTGAGATAGATGTGTTGAAACAGGGAAATGTTTAAAACCTGCGGGACAGTGGCCCTCAAGTGTGGAGTTTGAGATCCCCGTAGTGGTGGTTTATGCTTGAAAATATCTCCATTCAACTTTTCTTCTTTCATTTGCAAAACAAAGTTCTCCTCTTCCAGGGATGATGCTGTAAATATTCATAATATATGAGTACTTTCATATTTAATATGGGTGAGCTTGGTAAAACAAAAAAGTGCAATTTTTTTCCGAAAACATGATCAATTATTAATCAGCTGCATAAGTTGCTATTTTCTTTGTGATTTCCCCCCACTGGCAATCATGCAGCATTCCACCCTCCATTTAATTTACTGCTGCAGCACTTCAACAACAGCTCAGCATTTTGCAGTTAAGAAAACTTTATTGCTGTAAGTGATGTGCCCATGGATTATAGTTATCATCAGTATTTCTAATGATTAAATGCTTTCATGGGAGTGAAAAAAGAAAAGAAAAAAGCGTCCTATCGATTTCTAAACAGCAGCTGTGGAACAGGAAGAGCAAGGTTACACAGGCAGCCTTTGGTTTCAGCACCATGGTCAGTGACACTGACAGAAGTCTGCTGTGCGAAACCATCAGCATGTTCTTATATGAGTTTTTCTAACTGTTCTCACCCCCACCGCTGAGTAAAGTCAAAAATGTGTTGACTGTCAGGACGAAAGTGTAAGTGAGAATATGATCAGAGAAGAAACTCTGCTTAGTGTAAGATTCACATTGTCTGCCATATTGGACAGAGTGTGATAACATCTGCCTTTGACTGCTTTATGAGGAAATGTTTCACATTATGAGGGTTGTCTGGAGCTTTCTTTAGTAGAAGGGTAAGGATCTATATGAGACAGAATATAGGGGGGGGGGGGCGACAACTCATTATCTAGTCTATTTGTCTCATTATGCTAGTGGTGCCTGTTCACCTGCATTCTCAGCTGTGACACATCAATTTCCGGCATAACAAGCCCCGCTGAAGTGTCCATACACTCTCTCTTTCAATGGAAGGCAACCTAGTGAATATTTATTGGTTTCACCAGGTCAAGGTGTAATATCCATTTTTTCAACACGGCACAACATGAGCCTTTACCTCTCGTGGCAAGGCATTCATCAACAGGGTGGAAACAGATACAGCGGAGCCCTACACCAGCTGCTTCGCAACCTGTCTGGAGATCTGTTTGCATCTTCATCAGAACTGATCTGAGCTATAGCTTCAAGTCAGGTGTTGGAAGGCTTTGACCTCAGCTCAGAACCCACTGGTTAAAATTTTATCTTAAGAATTGAAATAAGGTATCACCTCTTTCAAACCCGGAAAATGTAAATAAATAAATCAGATTTAATGCAGTCTGGCCCTGTGATGGACTGGCGACCTGTACAGGATGTACCCTGCCTCCCGCCTGATAAAGAATTGCTGGGATAGGCTCCACAGCCCACCCGCGACCCTGCATGATTAAGCGGTACAGAAAATGGATGGATGGATGGATTAATGCAGTCTTAACCTGGTTTTAAAATGAGATAAATACAACCTTGGATCAACAAAATGTGATATATTACACTATCATTATTTATTTGAGAAAAGCTGAGCTTTTATATAGAGGCTATCGGTGAATAAGTACACCCACTCATTCAGGAGCTTGATGAATCACCTTCAGCAACAACAACTTGAAGCATTAACTTTTCTGTATGATGTTATCAGTCTCCATCCTCATTCTGGAAGATTTTTTGGCCACTATTCTTTTCATTGTTGCTTCAAGTCTCATAAGGTTTTACAACATGATTTCAGTTGGGTCTTGTCTTTGAACCATCTTTCATTTTTAGACATTCTGCTGTATGTGTTTGGGATCATTGTCCTGGTTCATAATCCAGTTTCAAGCAAACTTTTGTTTACAGACAGATGATCTCACATTTGGCTCTTGAATACTGAGGAGTTCATGGTCAACTCGGAGACTATAACATGTCCTGGTTCTTTTGCTGCAAAACAAGCCCAAATCATTTCACTCTCACTGTTGTGCTTGACAGCGGTCATGAAATGTTTGTGCTGACAGACAGTGTTTGGTTTGCTCCAAATATGTCATTCTACACGATGACCGAGCATCTCCATTTTAATCTTGTTTGTCCAAAGGATGTTGTTGTAGAAGTATTCTGGTTTGTTCAGATGCAACTTTGCAAACCTTGTTGTGCTACCATGTTCTCTCCATTCATGTTTATTCTTTTTCTAATTGTGCTGTCACAAACGTTCAACTTTAACATGCTAACTGTGGCTTTTAGAGTCTAAGATGTACAAGTTTTTTTGCAGTTTTTAATGGATCACAATAATAGTTTTTTTTTTATTTTTGATGTCTTTCCTCCTTTGCTTAGTATTAACACACACCTGAATGCTGGAGAGCAATCTGCCAAAGCTTCAGCTTTTATGAAGATGTTCACACTTCTATTACTTTGGTCACACTTTTTTTTCCCCCCACACTGTTTTTGCATTTTGGCTTGATTTGCATTTTGGCATCTGGTTAGGATGCCTCCTGGACGCCTCCCTGGGGAGGTATTCCGGGCACGTCCCACCGGGAGGAGACCTCGG
>JAOXYM010000018.1:8288856-8302760 GCA_028567055.1 Leptatherina wallacei
ATATATATATGTATATACTCTTTTGTTTATTTCAGCTCAGAAGTACCTCATGTTAGACAATACAGACAGAATGTATGAAGGGTGCAGCCTACACCCTTTTTTTCGACGGGGAATGCTTGCACGTAATCATTTAGCAAAGCAAGGGTGATTCAACACTCCTGCCATTATTTATTCATGTAAAAAAGCACAAACACAGGAATGATTTGTAGGCCGCCAATGCTGTCTTTTTTCTAAGGCAACCAAGGATGTCAAGTAAATGGATCGAGTCATTTTAACACAAGATCATTATTTATTTTTTTGTCTTGTGGATTTTTCCACTTGAAAACTGACCAAAAAAAAGCATTTCTGCAGATCTTTAATCTACAAACTCACGATTTCATGTTCTAACTCATCCTTGAATTAGTGTTGCCATTCAATATTTATATCTGCATCATTGAGTTCACTGATGTACACTCAGGACTAAGTCAGTCATGAAATACAACAGTGAATGGTAAAATGTGTCCAACAGAGAGGAATTGATTGAAACTGAAGCTGGCAATTCAGGGAAGGGGGTGCACTCCCCTAATCTCCCCACCACCAGAACACAGGAAGGCGTAACACATCTCCTGAATAGAAGCAGTTCCATTATTCTCTGTCGGCCATCCTCACTTCCCTCCGAGTCATTCATCTACAGAAGTAATGAACAAAGAAAAGAGCAAGACGCTCCTCTGTCAGAATAATTCACTGTCAATTTACAAGGCTTTTGATAAAGGTTTGCTCTGTGCAGCAGCCGGGTACACTGACCCAGACTTCTTTTAATTTTCATATTGACACATAATAATGATACAGTGATGATTAGGAATAGCTGTGAGAACATGACTCTTCAGTAAAAACTGTAATTTTGACTGAGTTTGGAGGGCGATGACTGGCCTGGCCATATGTCGCTGGACTGTTGCACACTACACTATAACATGTGTACAAATGGACTGTCTTTAAATGTGTGTTATCCTGGAGTAAATGTATTTCAATGAGCTGCTCATCCAGACTGAAACATAGCATCAAGATCTTGTTGCCATGCGAGGGCCATTGCATTTAAAGGTTCTAACAGCATGCAATGATGGCTTATGTTACCAGTGATAACAATAACAATATTTTCAGTTTATTCAGGGTGACTATATCTACACATCTGCAAACAAAGCCAGTGCACTACGAGACAGCCATGTGAGCCTTGACGGAAATAAAGACCCATCAAAAACAGGCCTTCCTGAAGTTGAATCTGGTCCAAGTGTTGAGAAAGCTGTTTGGTAGGCAGACTCAGACATTCTGATCTCTTATTTACTGCAAACCTCATGTAGCTCAGACAACTTAACAGCATTAAAAAGGAAACAGAGCTAAGAAATACACTCTGACATCAACACGTAACCTACCAGACTGCAGGATTCAATGCTCATTACTTGATGTTATTATTGCAACATGTTATTTTACAACCAACATAATCATAAATTTGAACTTTTTCAATGCTGCGTCTATATTTTGGCTCATTTTGTAATTAAATTGATTTCCCCTTAAATAATTACAGTGCAATATGTAATGAGTTGTTATTTGTGGTAATAATGATGCAATTGTATGAATTAAAGACAAGATAGTAATTTGTTGATTCTTCAAACCTGAAGATTAGCTGTACTTTTTTCACACAGTACTTTCTTAATCCTAAATGTAAAAGGAACAATTAAAGACAGATGTGATGTTGAAAACTATAATTTCTTATGGGGAGTGGGGGACTCTTATCGAAACATGAATAAAACAAAAGTGATCATGCTTTATTAATCCTTAAAGGGTAATTGTTATAATTCTATTTAACTTTATTAATTTCTGTTTATTACTTTTAGAATCTTACTAAATGTCAACACTAAAAATCTGGATAGTTTAATTAATTTATTCAATTATATTTAATAAGGAGAAACAGTTAAAGATATTGTAGTTTTTATTCATCCTGCATGGGAGCCTCTCTAATCTTTACTGTAACAACTGAAAGCCTAACCTTTACCTTAAACTAAAACCAAACTGTGACTCTAAATCTTAACAATCAAAAATCTCTTTGTAACATACTCATGGGGAGAGATTTCTTGCCCCCGTGTTCACTGAAAAAATGCCCCATAAATTGATGAGCAGTCAGATTTTTATTCCCTAAAGTGTAGGAGGAGAAAAACAAATGTAGCCTACACAACTGGAGATTAAGGCTGTCGGTGTAATCCACATTAAATAGAGAAATCCAGTTTAAAAAAACAACAACCTCTAAGATTGCCGTAAGATTTCAGCAAGTAGAGGAGCTTGATAGGAATCATGTGCTTTCTGGAAATAAGGTGATTGGCGCCATTATGTGGCATAATGAAAAATTACAGGAGCCTGGAGGAACAGTCAGAGGACAGAAGCCTAATAACTATCTCTAAAGTACTCTGAGCAATACAAAAGACACGTTTAAGTTCTCTAAGGTGTCAAACAGGCTAAATCTGTTAAAATCATACATCAGGAACAAGGAGCTGGGTAAATGTGGGAGTTGAGTTCTTCAATTCAAAAGTAAACAGTGGTTATAAACGCTTTAGAATAACTAATAAAAACACGTTTATTTTTGTTTATCTTTAATAAACATATCTGTTTATCCCGCTCCAAAACGACACAGTAACCCATGATGTTAATTACACTGTGCCTGCACTGCTACCTTAGTCACTTCCAAGTTTTAAATAACCGAAGGCAGAACCATATTGCCGAGTAATTAATGCAAACCGGCAGCCTTTAAACAAAGTTAAAAACCCTGACGTCCGCGCGCAGTTACCCAGAACCGCTCAGTTCACCCATTACGTTTCCTGGACGAAGTTCCTGAGGGAGGGCCCGAGAAGCAGGCATGGGAAAGTTCTCCCCACTTTTTCCGATTACATCGGATCTTTTTTTTTTTCTTTTTTTTTTTAAAGCAGGCGAACCAGTGTAGCTGCGGTGCGGTCCACCACTGAAAGGAGCGGACTGACATTCAAAAAGTACACGGAGTGCTGAGGCCAGCGAGACTGGTGGGAGATAAAACCCGCTTCACGAGAGAGAAAGGTAAGACTTTTCCTGGGGGTTGATCAAATCAAATTGGGATAACAATCATCTGTCCTTGGACTTCTCAGAAGTGGTTAAAGAGCCATTGTAGCCTACTGCTTGTTGAATCTTTTTTCTTTAAAATTTCTTTGATTTCAGTCACTACAAAAACTTTTTAAAGTTTTTAATAGGCCACTCAGTTTTAAGTCTTTTTGATTTCATTGATTAATCTGTGGTTTTATGATTTCCTTGTTTGGATTATTGTGAATTCTTTAAGCCTACATTTAAGTTACAGAACATAAAAACCTTTTTTCTTTCTTTCTCCATCTTCTTTAATATCCTGGCTCTAGTCTTTTAATATTTTGTGGTATGTTTTGTAGAAACAATAGCAACCCCCCAGGAAAAACCTCTCAGCAGAGGATCTGTTTAGTTGTTTCATTATTATCATATAAGAAGCCTGATCCGCAGGCCAATATTCTCATTACAGCCCTTTGTCTGTTCTCATTCTGTTAGAAGAGTTTGCATTTTTTTTATGACTGAGGAGGGAATTTTATCTCAGAGGGGAAGAAATAACAGAAAAACATTGATAAAATAAACAAATAGACAAGTGTCACAGCAATACACAAACTCTCCGACACACAGGATGTTTACTCAGATGTGTGTATGCGTGTTGAACTTCCCAACAAGCTGCTGTGTCATATGTCATTAACAGTGTCCACCCCCCCTCTTCAACAATTAAAGACAATTCTTTAATGAAATCAATCACATTGTATAATCTTTAACTGAATCATTCAGTGTATAAATGGGTTGCCTGTTGTGTAAAAGTGAGAGTGGCCTCTTTTGGACTCGTTCGCTCCAGTGTTGCCGTGAACAGTTAAAGCGTGCTCTATTTCTGTTCATATTAAAAGCTAACTTTAGTACCATATGTTTTTGTTTTAGTCCACTTCAGAGTACGGGGGCCTTTCCTCTCACATCTTGATGATGAGGAGTCAGAGCCCACCCTAACAACGCTGTGAGCTCATGGAAGAACTAATAGAGGGCTGCAGCCAGATACACACGTTCCTCAGCATAAAAGACACCATTATACTGTAAAGGTTGGAGAAACTTAGCTCATTTGTTACTTATAGAAAATAAACACTTACACTTTAGCTGCATGTTTTTGAAAGCCCCTGAAGAATTTTGCAATGGGAATTCAACCTAGCTTACATTAGCAAAAGAACTGGAGAAATAAAACTACAATTCCCCTCTGAAAAAAAACCGGGGGGAAAAACTAGCCATGCGCCAACTTTAGGGCCTCTCATAGATTTACGAAGTCGTGGAAAGTTGTCCCACATTTTGCAAAGGTTTAGGTGATTGATTTTATGGTGATTTTCATAAAACTAACCACTAATACTGTGTTTTACCCAGGACATGTTGGGTTTTTTGCTTCCTTTCCTTCACTTTGATATTTAGCTTTGTAGTGAGTGTAAAGGCTCTGTATAAAAAGCTTAAAGTTGACAACAAAGTGAGTAATTTTTTTTATTTGATCACTCTCATTTTATCTCCTTTGCACTCCAGGCTTTTCATTCTGAGTTTCAGAATATCACCATCAAGCACATTTAGCTTGGTTACTGTTGACATTGGCCCCAGCACAAAGAAAATTATTTCTCTCAAAACTGCTGTAGTGACAAGTCCCTCCGGCAGAAAAACATCTCCAAATAATGATGCTGCCACCACTGTGTTGGACAGGAGGGATGGTGCAGTCTTTGATTTCCTCTGAACATACACTTTTTAAATTGTCAAGACATTGTATAATATTCATTTCATCATACTGAATGATTTTGCTCATTCTCATGCATTTTGGAAAGTTCTCAGTGGGTGGTCACATGATGAAAAGGATGTCGGGTCATTCTACCATAATGACTTAATTGGTGTCCTGTGAGGGTCTTCAGTCTCCGCAATGGGAGTCTGGATCTCATTCACAGTGACAACAGGCCTGTTGGTTACCTTTCTGACAAGATCCTTTGTCACTGAAAACTCTTTTGGCAGACAGATCTAGGAAGTCTGTTGGTAGCTCCAAATGTCTTCCAGTTTCGAAAGAGGGAGGCTTCTGTGGTTTGAGTTTTTCAGTGACATACAGTACTTCATGTTATAAGTTTTTATTTTGTGAACTTGGTGTGAGTAACTCAGACATTATGAGAACTCTATGAGGGTGAAAAGGATGTGACTTTTCTCAGTAAATAAATATACTGTTTAGATTTTCTATTCATATGTTATTAAAGTTTATTTATATGTATTAAAGTTATCTTTGTGTGTCTTTATCTATCTATTGTCCCTCTCAGGAGCCTAGGATGTCCAGAGCTGATTGGTCCTTCCTGGAGCACCTGTTGGAGGAGGGCCAAGAGTACTCAACACCAATTGGCCGTATCTGGCTTACTGTACTCTTCCTGTTTCGCATGCTGGTCCTGGGAACTGCTGCAGAGTCCGCGTGGGATGACGAACAAGCCGGCTTTGTCTGCAACACCAAGCAACCCGGCTGCACCGCGGTGTGCTACGACAGAGCCTTCCCCATATCCCACTTCCGCTACTTTGTCCTCCAAGTCATCTTCGTCTCCACTCCGACCATCTTCTACTTCGGATACGTGGCTATAAGGGCGCGGAAGGGCAATAAAAACGAGGAGGATGGTGGTGGGAGCAAGGGAGGAGGAATCGTGATAGAAAAGTACGACAACTATGCGAATAAAGACAATACAGAGGAGAAGGAGAAAGAAAAAAGTGGTGGAAAAGGCAGAAAACCCAACAAGCCTCTTCCGGAAGCTCCTAAACTGAAAGGCAGGCTGCTGGCTGCATACGCTTTCAGCATCCTGTTAAAAGTCCTCCTGGAGGCTGGATTTATTGTTGGACTTTGGTTCCTTTACAATGGCTTCTTCATTGAAGCGAAGTACGAGTGCACGATGTCCCCGTGTCCTCATACGGTGGACTGCTTTGTCTCTCGCCCGACAGAGAAAACCGTTTTCACCATCTACACTCAGGCGATCGCTGCCATTTCCCTGCTCCTCAACCTTATTGAACTCATCCATCTCACCATGCTCGCAATTTCCCACCAGCTGGAGAAACGCTCCCGTACCCAAGATTACCTACCTCGGTTTAAGCAGGTACTGGTCCGGCAAGAGACTCCGGAGCTCCAAGCGGAGGTGTCGCATGCTTACAGCGCAGGGAGCCATATTACCCTGCCCATGCAGGGTGAGGCTGAATTACATTCCAGCCCCTGTGAGACCTACATCGATGCAACAACAGAGGTGAACTTGGGGCCTGCAGACACTGGGGATGACCTGCTCCCCAGTTATGTGAATTGCATGGGGGCTATGAGGAAAAACCATTCCCAGAGATCTCATCATAAAAAACATCCATATCACAACGGGAAAAATCCAAAGGGTGCACATAAGGCACATACAAAACTAAAACATTATGTGTGATGCAATATACTGTTTGTTTATACAAAAGGCTTTGTTTGGCTCCTCAGTCATTTGTTTTTTAATAAATACTATCCTGCACATGATACTTGACTAACAGGAGTACACACTCAGAGCTGAAATGAGACTGCAGAAGAAGAAGAAGCAGAGGCGCTTCTGCTGTGTATTCAGTGCCTCAGAGGCAGACATGCAGAGATTTGCCAGATAAATGAATCTATTCAAAATTAAACATTTTGCGAACAATCCCCTAAAGGCAAAGAAAATGAGACTGCACAACGAGAAATTTTTTATGTCATAAGATGCCTTCCTGCTACATTTAATGGCTTTGAGCTTAATGTGACTTAGATAAAAAAAAAGATCACTGTGTGAGTGTTTATGTGAGGGGATGCATATCTAAGCGTATTCCTCTGAGATTTGCACTGTAACCCCTGAAGTTGTTTGAAACCCCTTGCTCTGTGTCCTCACCACGGAATGTACTGGTCTCTGGATCCAGCTCAGCTCCCGGGAGGATAATTGCTGCTGTGTGGATGCAGGCATGCATGCATGCATGCACGAACACAATATACTTTTCCCCTTTCACCCAGTAAATTCTGGTCACTCGAGTTGGGGATGTGGACTGGGAAAAGATGAGGCATAGGGATTGAGGAACTGAATGTGACTTGTTATTGCCAGTGACCGTAGTATTTCAGCTATGAATGGTGAAGGAATGAGGACCACTGCATGATGCGAAGACCAACATCCAGTTTGAAAGAATTTAATGAGTCATCGTGAGAACTCAAAGTGGCACAATGAATGGACTGAAAGCGGTACAGAAATGTACAAATTCAACAAGAGAGAGAGAGAGGAAATGGATTATTATGTGAAAACTGTATTTAACTGTATTTTTTTAAGCTGTGTGAAGAAATGCAAGTGCCTATATTTATTATTTTAAGGAAAATAAAGTTTAAGTATTAACAATTACTTTGTCAGCTCATACAATAATTACCACACGATCATGCCTCTGATTAAGAAAAAAAGAAAAATTCTGATTATGCCATTTATGTGCAATAAATGCAGTGTGGTGCAAAAGTCTCATAGACCTTCTTGTGGTCCAGAGCAGTAGTTCACCAGGAGGTATCTCAGTTATTCTTTGGACATTGGCTGCTTTTTCACTCATTTTGAGTCCAGTCGTGTACCTGACCTTTTTCAGAAGAACATGTTTCTTTTTTTTTTTAAGAGGGTTGTTAGGCTACTAAAGACTGGAAAAAGCACCTAACTCAGGGTATGAAACAGTTTTGTGTCCACATAATCAATAACTTAGCAAAGAACCTATTTTAATTGCTTCTTTTCCCGTTTTGCCACTAGCAGCCTGTCACAAAGACACAATTTTTTTCCACTTCTTAAGTTGCAGCTATGAAAATGACCATGGACAACAGTTTGACAGGCAAAAAAATTATATTTTATACATAATCATAGTAATTTCTAAAGTGCTATTAGCCCAAAAAATTTGAATATATTTGCATTGGGTCCTTTGTAAATATAAATAATTTAACCTGTTTTCCATGTTTAATATATAAAGAAATGAGATGGGGCTCAAGACTCCATTCCCTTTATCTCCTAGGATACCGTTCTTTTCTGAATACAAGGATGAGAGCGTAACGTACACTTTCAACTATCCAAGCACTGTCGCAATACAGAGAAATTGAATCATTCAAGATAACAGAATAAATAATAGAAAGAGACTCATACGGAGGTGTGGATGAGTACTACATGGTATCGTGAGTGTAGCGTCCTGGAGGGAAATAACTATGATTTAAAATCTGTTTTCAAATCTGTGGTTCTGGCTATGCACTGAAGGAGGGCATCACTCGTGAGCAAGTATAAGCTCATACAAGCTGGAGCAGCACTTCATGTTCTATTTAATATCCCCTTGAGAGGCCTGGCTGTAAATGCCTTTTTTTTTTTTTTTAGTTTCTGATAAAATCCAGAACTCTACACCTTCAACAAGGGTCCGTGCCCATGCTCTGCAAGTATAAAGCCATATGTCTTCAAAGATGTAGCTGCAGCACTCAGAAATGCTGCATTCATCCCTGGTAATTTACCGAACTGTCTCCATGACGATAAGCAGCAATCTATAGCAGGAAAAAGGGGATAATGGGAAAATGTTAGTGAAGTGAGTTCTCTAAGCACAAACAGCGTGAACTGTGTGTGAGGTCAAAGAACTGACACAAGCAGCTGAAAACCAAAAAATGAAATAGAAAAAAAATCTGGTATTAAAATTTGGGTTCCTGTGGTTAACCAAAATATTTTATAATTTGATAATAGTAGGAAGGCCATATATCAGTCAGGAGACTGGAATGTGTTTTTATTGCAGGTCCGTGTCAGGGATAAATTGGCAGGTACTGTTGGGAAAACAATCCAAACAGCTGCCCACTTCAATGCCTGCTCATGAGAACTTTGCTGGCATTCATTTGCAGTCTTTTTATCTCAGTCTACATGTGCATGCACGAGTCCATGTGATTTCTCATGCCTGTGTTTTCACAAAAAGCCAGGAGGGTCACGGAACAGATTGCACAGGGCCAACCGTATCGGCCCGCTGCTGCCAGCTGAAGCCAGCAGCAAAAACAGCAGAGCTGCCTTTTGCCTCTTTTGTACTAAAAGCTGATCCATCCGGAGAAGCTCAACGCCCTGTTCCATTCTTCCTGCAGACTAAACTCTCACCTCCTGCTACGTGAAGAAAATCTAAACATACAGGTAGACGATGACTGTGAAAGGAGTTGTTGTTATTTTTTTTTGGGGGGGGGGTGGCCCTGCAGGCTGTTTTGAGAAATTTCTAAACCGTTAACAGTGAAGATGAAAGTTATGTTTTGGTTCCTCTGTCAGAACAATAGGACATTTACTATTTACTGGCTTGATTATCTATTATTTTAGTCTACCCTGTTTCCCATGATTGGTGCAACCAATCAGACACGGCGTCTTCAAGGGATGCCCCAATAATCGCTTGAACAATAAAGTGAACGGGATTCAGTCGTTGGGAAGTGTTCTATCTGCGAGTATCCGTAGAGTTATCCTCAGCAGTTATACAGGGAATGCCTTGGATCAGACACAACTGTGACTATATTTCCTGACATTGTTGAAGTCACTGTGGATTCATTTCCTCTCTCTGCTGGTGAGCCACATGCCGTTGATCATACACAAAGAAAGGCAGTCTTGCAGTTTGGTGAATGAGTGTACCCAGCACAAATAACAGGCATTTACATTGTAAAGCAGCTTGAAATATCATCAAATGCTCTCCTTTTGGGATATTTTCAGTGCTATGCCCAGCACCAGTTTCTGAACAAACTATAAAGCATCCATCTCCACCATCTGTCAGGCCTGGCCAAAATTGTCATGCCAAAAGCCCCAGCATTTCAAGAGGAAGCATCCTAAACAGGCAGACTACTCACTCATATACACACACTCTCAAGAAGTCAGGAATGACCAGCACGACCCCAAAAAGCTCAGACTTCCCATCCGCACAGATCAACAAGAAGCAGAGGGCCTTAAAATAGCAGCTGCAGGGTGGATGCGGTCACAAAACTTATGTAATATTTCTCTACGGAAGTTAGAATTCATGTTCTATTCCACGGAAAGCGAGGGATGCTTTTTGTGGTTCGGTGTTTATGTCAGAGAGTGCTTATTTGAGGAAAAGGCAAACATGTGCCAACCCTCTTTGTTTTTCTTGACATCCATTCAATAACTACCCACACGCGACTGCCTGTATCCATAACAATGTCATATTCATGCCCCCGTGCACTTGATTTGGGTATTTTTCTCTCAACAAAACAACATATAAAAGGAGTCTGAGCAGTTCCTAAATTTAAATTCTGGACAGGAAGTGGCTCTGTATCTGTTTCCTGTTCCAGTATTGTTTCTCCCTAGGGACTGCTTGATAGGGATTGTTCACCCTGACAATGGTGGTGTGGTGGGCATTGTTGCATTGTTTTGCACTTACTCTTGACCTAATGCCATGGCTGCCCCATCAAAAGGAGACTGATGGGGCTGCAAGGGTTGGGGTGGGGCGCCTGCTGTGTGGTTAGAGTCAATTAAGAAGACCAGTACTACATATATGTCAGACCTTAATGTGTTTGTGTACAGGAAAGGGGCTCAATTAGCTTGTTTGGAGGCCACAACCTTTTGGGTTTTAATGTTTTAAAGCTCAATCTGTTAGTCACTGACATATCAGTGCTTCAGACAACTCAGTTAATGTGAGTGTGATGCTTGTAGTGATTACTGCTCAGTGCATGTTTAGTCCAGATTAGGTAAGGTATAATTAAGTTAATGCCCAAATGCAACTGTCTCCCTCCCAACTCTCCTGCTGGCTTACATTGACACATCAATGTTTTATACTTGATTACAAAGAAATGTGCATCAAATATCAAATTGGTTGCTACAGCTAACTTGAGTATATTACTTCATTTAATCTTATTGTTGCTTTTTTGGATACACCAACATGCAGGACAAGCAGTCCTACCCCTTAATCCATTCTCCTCAAGTATGAAAAGCCTCTACAATGAAAACATGTGTTTGATGGTGTTGTTAATCACTGTACAAAAATACCACAGTGTTCTCTGTCTCGATGGCAATGGTTGCTTCCCTCTTCACTTTTGACATCTTTACACCAGCAGGAGATTATTTAACCAGAAATTACATGTAGGAATAAGACACAGCATGACATATGAAAAGTTTCACCTCCTCCTGATAACCCTGATTGCTATGATGTGAACTTCTCCGCTGAGGCTTGGAACATCACAGATGTTCATTTCCATGTAAAGGTCCCCACTCTAGCTTCAAGGGTGTTTTAACAGCAATTTCCTCCATCGTGTTGGATGTGAAGATGCAAGCAGCCACGATCAGGAATGCCCACAGCTCTTTGATGCTGCTTTTAGAGTTTTTTCATGACTCACTGCTCAGTTTGCAGCCACATCTTTCTGTGTTTTAGTCCTGATCTTAGCTGCAACATAAAGTCAGAATTTGGGATTAACAACATGAGAGCGTGGATCCATCCTGCCATGTATCAACGGTTCAGGCTGCTGGTGGTGGTGTAATGTGTGGGAGATGTTTTCTTGGGACAATTTGGGCCCCTAAGTGCAGGTCACAATGCTCCAACTGGTTTCTTGAACATGACAATGAGGTCACTGTACTCCAATGGCCACCACAGTCACCAGATCTCAACCTAATAGGGCACCTTGGGATGTGGTGGAACAGGAGATTCTCATCATGGATGTGCAGCAACTGTATGATGCTATCATGTCAATATGGAACAAAATCTCTGAGGAATGTTTCCAACACCTTGTTGAATCTATACCATAAAGAGTTAAGGCAGTTCTTAAGGATAAGGGGGTCCAATCCAGTTCTAGCAAGATGGCCTCATAAAGTGGCCAGCGAGTGTATATCAACAGTATATATAGCTATAACTGTGCTGCATTTTTCAATCATTTTTTTTCATTTCAGTCAATTATTCAACATGGTAGTCAGAGAAGAGCAGCAACCTCCTGTGTTCAGGCTGGAAGATTTAAAGGTAGCCGAGAAATGACACATGGTTTCATGGCTGTCTTAAAACTTGTTTTGTGTGTGTGTGTTTGTGTTTGTGTACTGTTTTTGTAATTCACCCAACATGTGTGCCAGCTCTCTATGATGATTAAAGTATATTGGGATAAAAGCTTGTCAACAGTAACATTAGCCACTTGGGATTTAATTAACTTGAACTTTTGGAGAAAAATGATGTGTTTGGTTTAAGAAGATGTTTTACACCCAGAAATGTTTCTTTATATGATTTCTCATTCAAATATAAAACTCTGTTTACTTTCAGATTTTTATCACTTTATATAGAATACATTTATACCTGTATTCCTGGTTGTGTGTGTGTGTGTGTGTACCTACACAACTGTCTTTCTTTAAAAACCAGTTGAGTTAAATATCATTATTTAGGAAAGTTAGGATATTTAGACCGATAGATAAAGTTAGAGTAAGGAGAAGGCATTATGTCAATTAATGTTTCATAAAGATAGCCCATACAAACGTGTGTGTGTGTGTGTGTGTGTGTGTGTGTGTGTGTGTGTGTGTGTGTGTGGTTGTTTAATAAAGGGATGTGGTGCCCTTCCAGCAGGCAGACAGCTCTATTGTTCATGCAGCAGAGAGAACACTGTCTCCAGCCTGTTCTCTCAGGATGTCGGATTGGACCTCCTTAAAAAAAAAGAAAAGAACAGGCAGCATCACCCGCACCCATTATCCCTATCATCCAGCTAAAACAATGGAACACCTCCCTACATCCCCCTCATTTCCCAAGAGCCTCAGTGCTTGGTTCCCACAGTACTGTCCAGGTCTGAGGAGCTGGGCCATTGTTAGATGGCCAACCTGTCCTCTGATTGTTCCTCGGAGGATACACACACACACACACACACACACCTTTAACGTACCTAAACACACCACGCTGTTTAGTAACTCTCCGCAGAATTTCAGTGCAGCCTCACCGCCACTTCTCCATCCTCTCTGTTTTCAAATGGAAACTTTCTCCAGCTTGAAGTAATTGCTTCTTTTGACACACACAACCGGAGTCATCGGAGTGGAGCGGCTCATTTCACTAATAGCAAACTTTAGAGGGGAGGAAAAGGCTCAAGATGGCTGCAGATAGCACAGTATTTACCACTCTGTCGCCAATCTAAATTCAGGCTTCGTAATCTTTCCCATTTGACTAGCTGGCAGGGTAACATAGCAGAACTAATCCTAGCCCAATGGAAATATTGCCGATCTTTTGGTTTTATTACTAGGAAAAGCCACAAGTTTGGCCTGAACAAAGCGGGGTAGTTTGTTTTCTGTTTCAGATGGCAATGAATTCCCATTAATCTTTTCCAAAATGATTAAGATAGATAAAAGATACAACTGAATGAAAATGTGGACTTTAACCTGTGATGTCACAGGTTAAATATGATCTTATAAGGACAGAAAGGTTTTAGGCATGTGCTGAAAGAAATGTTTGCACATAACTGACTTTGTTACGTTTTAACAACTCGGATAAGAGATGCACCTTGAAGTTAACAGCCGTGCCAGTTGACAGCTTCTTGTATCCAAACCAATGAATAAGATTACTACATACACTCTGCTTGCATCAATTTCAGGTTTGTCCAATGGCAGCTTTTTCAAAGATTCTTTGAAAACATTATCGATACGTTAATGTCATTAGAACAGTCTGTTTGTTTTTCCTTGGGCAAAAGAAGAGTCCTCATCATGCTTACTGAAAACCTGTCAGATAAAAAAAAAAAGAAAGAACAGAACCCATGTTTGCCACAGCTGTATATACTGTAAGTCTACTTTCAGTTCCCAGAGTCAGAACTAAACACGGAGAGGCAGCGTTCAGTTTTTATGCTCCTCACATGTGGA
>JAOXYM010000018.1:8308393-8326723 GCA_028567055.1 Leptatherina wallacei
CATCGATTTCAATTGATGTAATTGATAAGTCCATGTGAAAAAAAAAAAGTTACACGAAGTGACACACTCACTTTAAGGAGCTTTGTTTTTGTTTATTTCCTCTCCTTTCAGTCACCTAGTTGGAAGATGCGTATTGCTAAATTGACGATGGCAGAACAGTATTCCTCTGTGCCGTGCTATGACACTCTCGGGATAGTGAATTAGTAAATGTTCTTTGCAAAGCTCCATGTGACTGATGATGCTTATTATTCAGCCTCCAGTGTGAAAGGTTTTCCATAAGAATGTAACAATGCTGGGTACATAGTTGATCTATAGCACTGGGAGTGGAACTTGTTATGGAGCAATGGCCAGCTCCGGCTCAACGGTCCCTTGCAGTTACTGAGGCGGAGTGGACGAAAAAAAAAGAACTTGAAGCATATCCAAAATTGTTACTAGTTGCTGAAATTTTTGTAATTAGCAGGATCTGTGGGTGGTAGTGATTAAAAAAACATTCTTTTAAGCACTTCCTCTCTCTCTGCCGTTCATCCTGCAGTTGCCAGGACTGGCATGTGATCAGTGCTGTCAAATCGAGAGAAATGTTCTCATCCCCTGCAGGCTAACAACATCATTTGTGCCAGTTCTGCTTTAGCAGCGGACCTGGCAGTGTGGGGATTATTTAATAAGTTCCTGTTTATTCGTTAATGAGATTTCGAGCTGCACTTGCCAAAAGGTTTCTATGTGAAAACACAACTATCTTATCAATCCAAATCACAAACTGAGGCTGACTGAGTGGAGTGTCACGGCCCCCTGACCCTGAAGCCCTGTACACCAGCTCTATTTGCAAAGTTAATTACAGATGTCAGGCATGGTCAGTGTTGGGAAATTTCCTCATTACACACACACACACACACACACACACACACACACACACACACACACACACACACACACACACACACACACACACAAAGACTGTCAGGACTTAAATCACTGCTAAATCATACGAGCCAAACCAAAAAAATCTGCTGCACCCCTTTCTGCGGGCCGATGACTTGCGATTTCCCAAGCAGGATGTTTTGAAGGAAGTCCGGACAGCTAGCATGTTTTAGCAAACAGGGTATATGGAATAGAAAATATATGTGACATCAAACTGGTGTAAGGACCTGCGGCAGCTAAATTCCTCCTCAGATTAAGATATAGGAAGAGGGGTAAGGAGTCGATTGTTGTTGAATGAATATTCCCAAAAATGATGCATGAGAGAATTGGATGGGTGGCTTGTGATTTGGAGTGAAACTGGAGAACTCTTGACACAGACTGTGATCAAGCAGAGCAAGATGGCGAGGAAAAGAAACACCAGATGTGAAAAAGAAAATACAGAGGCTCTAGGCCTTTCATGCAGCCAATCAAGCCTACAAAAGGGGGGCAAATATTTTTTTAAATCTGATGATTTTGGGCAGTTTGATGTGCAAATATGAACAAAGTTTCAGTAGGATTAACTGAAAGTGTGCAGCAAACTCATAGGATCTGCCACATTCTTCTCAGCCCCCCAAAAAACAAACCTGTTACTGCAGTACCGATGCAGTCATTTCGTAGTGAGTCTTCATTTTCTCACCAAATATATCTTGCAGATTTTCTTTAGTAGTCATCTTGCTACATTAAACCTGTTAATAGTCAATAAAGAGTATGAATCAGGAACACAAATACAAATTGTTTATTTGATTTTTTGCATTACAAATCATTTGGCATGTTCAGTGATGTCAGGATACAAATACCTCAGTGGAATGTATCATACACCAACCCCAGGGGCAAACAAATACTGATTATCCCTTTTAATTGGATTGGAAGTAGAAACATAATGAGGCACAATTTCATGTCTCCTTCAGTCACGTTAGTTTTTTCATGTGAGTTTACAAGACTGCAATTAGGAAAAAAAAAAAATATTATAACTCTGACACGATTAAATGTGCCACTATTTTATTTTTTAATATACTGTAAATTGAACTTCAAAGCAACAATCTGTCTGACTGTAGCATGGAAATATTTTCTGTAAGCTTTATATTCCTTTAATGTAAAGTTTTAAATGGCAAACGAGGATGTTTTTACTGCATGTGAGCAAAATAGCCAGATATGAATTTACAGTTCAGATTGATGACTTTCACAGAGGAGCAGCTCTTGCTATTCATTTGTTTTTATTATTCCGTCACCCGTCAGGTATATTTCAAGTTCAGTTTTCTTTGATTGTAGTTTAATCGCTCATAACATCAGGTACCGGTACTAGTTAACCCGAGCTTTAACTAGCACTGCTAACGAGGCATATTTGGTCAAATTGTGACTGTCTAGAAAGACGGCATACGATGACAGATGGAAAGCTACAGTCACTTGCAACCTGCATGCTTGTAAAAGTAAACAACTGAAAAGCTTCATTTATGACTATTCATGTACACGGTGCTAAGCTTTCACCACTCACAGCTACTGGCCTTAGAACTGTGTATACTGGCTGCTGCTCATCCATTGGAGGTGCAGCATGTAGTGGCACTTGTGGCAGAGCATTGAAGGCTAACAAATAACATGGAATGATGCTGTGCATATAGAGTGCAGAAGGGCTGCAGGAAAAGTGAGGCTCACATAAGCCTTGAGATGGCACCAGAGAGGAAGTCCTCATAAGTGAGGCGGACATTGCCCGTCATGCCAGTGTCTTTCTCCCTGAACATCTGCGTCATGCTCTGGAGCTGTGTGCACACCTGGATGAAGTGGTCCAGCTGCAGGCCAGGCCGTCCGCCTCTCACGCTGAAATGCTGCACCAGCTTCTCAGAAAACTGAGGGCTGAGATTATAGCCCATCTGAGCTAAAGCTGAGGAGAGGGGAAATCATCAAGAACAATATCACAATAAGCTGCAGTGTTTTTTTTTTTTTTTAAAAACACAGGCAAACAGCAATACCTTGATGTAGCTCCGTGCCACTGATGGCTCCTGAGCGGTCCCTGTCATATTGCTGAAACAAGCCTCTCCACTGCTGTATGTAGTCCCAGAGTGCAGAGAAGCCAAATAAGTCTATCCGACCTGATCTCGTCTTGTCAAACATGTCTGACAAGAAATAACAAACACAGCACGCTCAGATAAACAAGCATCAAAGAGTTTCTCCTAAGTTACTGTTCTACTTTCTTTTAGAACAAAGCACAAATGTTCCAGCTTGTTTCCACCAAGGCCCTCGTCCATCATCACAACCCTCCTTGTAGCAGTAGTCCACAGAGGTCACACATTTTCCATTATGGTAATAGAATACATTAGTCACTGCTGGGCAAATGCAGCTGGAATGTAAGTATAGTCCAGAAACAGGGATGCAGACAAACATGATTAGATTTTTTTTAAGGCTAACTCCTTACTTTCCTTAAATTCTCTGTTTAGCAGTAGAAATTTTTTTTTTTTTAACTTTGTAAACCTTAAGGGAGCTAGTGAAACTCAGCCTATCCTCTGTTTTTTTTTTTGACAATCTTTCATCTATTTGTTTTTTTTCCCCACGGGTAACTTCTCTTAACTTTCTCCCCCCTTTTGCTGTAGCTATTTAGGTCACTGATAGCAATTTCACAAGTTAAAACTTGTCTCATTCTAGAAAAGTCTAAATACAGTATGAACTTAAAAAAACAACATGGCAGATCTATATTCAGCTGCAGTGACTTACTGATCATCATGAGGCAAGTCTCATCATTAAAAGTGGACCAGTTTGAGTTGACTAGCGCCTGTTTCAGCTCCTTTAGGTTGATGAAGCCGCTATTGTCCGTATCAACAGTCTGGAACCACTGGTGTGCTTCTGGGTTAACACCAGGAGGATAGTTACCTAAACAAAGTAAAAACAGGGAATCAGGCTTACTGATTATAGAACGACCTATTCACTTTATTTCCCCCCAATCCTTACACGTTTTAACCAAATATTATTTCCCTAAAGCTCCCTGGCTTTGAGAAGTAGCATACATGCATGGAGGGAAAGTAATAATAAAGGAAAGACAAAACAAAAGGAGAAAATTGTCAGAAATAAAAGCAGCTGCTGCGTTCCAGTGATAGAAGAAAAAAAAATACTCACTGAGAGATTAACAAAGGTTGTCAGATTTTCCCAATAATTCATCTTTCTACAGTTTAAAACCCAGCTGCTGTTGAGCTACAGACTACCTCTCCAACCTCTGCTAGACTTCTCAGAGTTTCAGATGGTAAGGTAAAAAGGTAAAGGCTCAACCAAGGGTCTTGGAAAAGTCATCTCAGCAGGAGGGAGATAGTGTTAGGGCAAGAGGCCATTATCTGAATACATGGTGGAAAAGAAAACGAGTCTTAGAAAATATGGTGTTAGAGGAAGGGAGGAGTAGAAAGATGGCTGATTGTCAGAAAAATGAATGGGGACAGAAGGACAGGTGACACTTCAGGCCAGACCCTGATGGATTCTTTCCCTGTGGGGAGTGATGGTTACACACACTATCAGGTTCTGACTTAGCCTTAGTTGCTGCTGGAAACAGTGCAACCACGCACAAACACACAAACACACACAAACTGTTGGCCCATCTGTCTCTTACTCTGTTTAGCCCTCACTCAGTATTACCAGAGTCATCACTCCAGCAGTGCAGTCCTGCTGAGGGGCACAAACTGAGCCCTGTCTCTACATGACTGCCTGGGAACGCAAGTCGTTTTATATCCATCATCCTACCAAAAAGCGAGGGAGGAAGACAATGAATGAAGCACAGAAGAAGGGGAACGACAGACAATATGCGGTTTAATTGTGTACTGAATGTGCCTGTTTAACCTTTATTGGCACAGTGCTGTTAATGCCCAGAAAGCTCCTGCTTTCAGTCTGTCATTACCTGGAGGAGCGTAGTGTCCATTAGGTCCTCCATGAGGATGACCTCCATAACCCCCATAAGGCCCACGAGGGGCACCAGCAGGTCCAGGCATGTATTGACCACCGTGACTTGGGGCTCCATAACTACCATATGGACCTGCAGCACCTCCATACGGAGCTGAGGGGGGAGCCCCGTGGGGACCACCCATACCTCCACCATACGGAGCCCTTGGTGGTGGGTTTCCTCCTCCTGGATAGCCCTGAAATTACATACAAAGACAACAGTGACAGAAACTCTGATAAATAAAATAGTACATAGACCAATGCATATCTTTTTACATTTAAAAGCATTACATGCACAAGCTACTTGAATTCTGTGCATGAAAAATAATAAAAGGTAACAAAAGGGCATTTAAATCTAAAGATTACAGAACTTAGAGATTATTTCAGCCCTGGGTTTTCTGCATTTCCACTTAGGTATATAGTTGAAGAAAGATTAGGCAAATTAAGTCAGCAGACAAGTGAGAGCCTTTCCCTGCTAGTGTCGGAGCTGGTGTGCCAGTCAGCAGCCTAAACAGACAGTTAAACGAGAAAATGGACCTCAACTGCATTCACAAATTATCACTTGATGTCATTTTATGGTGTGTAATTGTTTTGACTTGTTTCTCTGAATGTAACCTCTATGAAACAATGAGATTAAAGTTTTATTGCTCTGATTTTGTACAATTTTGTCAATATCATTGGTCTCTCTATTCTATCATTCTCAAGCTTGCTGCAAAGAAACACTCCAGAGGCGTGCAGTGTTTCTCTGATGAATGAAGGCATCAATGTCTGAGTCTGAACGTTGAGTTTACAAACAGAAACTATTCTTGCTGTACAACTTTACATTGACAGATTTTATGAGCTGCAGTGGAGAGTAAATGGGAAATGACTGAAATAAAAGGCAGAAACTAAATGCCGGAATACTCAATGAGTCTGTGCTGTAGGCCCCACCCTTAAGGTTCCTGGTGACCTAAAAAAGGATGACCTCCCTACTAAGGAGTTACCGTTTAAAGCCCCCACTTCTTGTACTAGAAATGGAAGGACTTGAGGAAAGGACTTTAAATTGGTTCAGTGACTAGAAAAAAACTGGTAGCGTTATGTTTTGATGATGGGGAGGGTTACAGTTTCAGCCTTGAGATTGCATTAAGAAAAGAAAGCCAATACAAGGGCATTTAGCAGTAATGAAAAGGTAAACGTTTAGAATGAACTCTTCCAATTTACCCACATCACTGACCAGTAAGTAACACGGGTTAAGATGAATTGGATACTTTAGCTTAGCTTGCGTAAATGATCTGATTAGCCAACTTTCTCACGACAAAAGTACTGATATCCATACTGAAAATCTGTTTTTCTCAAGAAACTGTACTTACTTTCACGATCAGTTAAGACTTAAAGTAGTTTTAGACCGTTGAACAGACACTCCAGTAATGTTAACGTGATATGAATTCAGTATATTTCAGACAGACATTTCACCAGGACCATAACAGCTAAACACTCTGCTAACATTCATAGCAAACAGATGAATGGCTAACGTCTCTTGTGTTTCCGTGACATTAACGAGTTACGTCGAACCGAACTAATACAACAAATTATACACTAAGGATTTACGATTCAAACATGTTAATAAAACTACCACAGAGAAAACACAAATACATATTTCCTACCTGGTTGTAATGGAAACTCATGGTACGTTTGATAGATTTCACTTCCTCCAACAAGGTATCCCGTATGGGCGGAAAAAAAAACTCTTGCCGGCCTGTCAAGGTTGGCTATTGGAGGACTTTACTGTCCATCAAAACCACACTCGCCAGCTAAGCATCTGATTGGACAGTGGAGTGGCAAAATGATGACGACAGAGCATCAGGAAGACAATAATCGTGTCCATCCCTCTCGTCAAGCAAAAACCAACAATAATTTGTCAGCGAGTCACTAGAATCTGCGAAATATACTTTCGGCGTTGTTTTGCTCTTCACTGATAAGACAAGACACCTATAATAGTAATTTATAAAATTGTTTGTAATAAAATAGAATAAAATAATCGTTCAAATTGATTATAAAACATTTTTCTGAGAGAAAAAAAGACAAACACTGATATTGTGGGGAAATGATTTTATACATTTTATACATTTATATAAAATAAATACAGAATTTAAAGTGAAATATATGATCTTTAATGCTACTTCATTCCCTTTCAAAAGATACACATTTTTATGTGTGGAAATAATTCAAATTTTCAGTGGTGATAATAAGTTCACATATCACTTCATCAAGAAGTTCAAATTAAATTATGTGGCAAAATAACATGTAGGCCTTAACTAAACTAATGAAAGTGTTTCTTATAATAAATCCCCTGAAGTGATTTGCGTTTTGTTTTTATCTTGCTTTATTCATGAGCAGGTAGTGCATGTAATCAGTTAAAGGGGCCCGCTGTCTGTTTTCTTCTTTTTTTAATCTCCTTCATTTTATAATTTACACTTACAGTTTAACTATAATAGCTTAAACTTTCTTTTAGCAAATAATACACTTACACAACTCAAATATCTACACAAATAACACATTGCCCCTGCCCCCCTTCCTCCTCCATTTCTCCATAACCCTCCTAATGCATAAGTTGGAATGCCTAAATGGTGTGCTCTGCAGGATGTCAATAAACATGATGATATCTACAAGTCTGTGTATCAAATCCCTGATTTGACGGGTGTATGAAGCACTGAAAAATTGTTCTCCATGGAGTCTGATGGTTGCATTTAAAGAGCTTAGCTCAGTTTTTCCACCCATACTGTTCATTACTTTTCCCCAGTTGTCCCCTCCTCAGCCTTGCTGTTACTGAGGTTCTGGATAGAGGCAGTAGGGTCAATTCTTATTGAGGTTTTGGACCTGAAATCCGACCTCGGCTTTTGTAGTGGCGCCATTTCGTGACTCTCTGCAAACATCTTTCTGTCGGCTTCAATCTTCTTCTTTAAGAGTTTCTTGATACGCTTACATATTAGGTAAATCATTTCACAGATACACATGAAGATGCAGACAGCAGAGGAGATCACCATGAACAGGGTGAAAATCCTTTTCTCTGTGGGCCGGGATATGTAACAGTCCACTGTGTTGGGGCAAGGCTCCAGGGAGCACTTTGACAAGCGAGGCAAGTCATAACCTTCATAGACGTGATACAGGATGTAGAGGAAGCCAGCATCAAAGCCTGCTTTGAAGATCAAACTCACCTATAAGAAAGATGATTGTGGGTTAAATAGGAAGAAATCCAGGCAGTATTTCAGTTACAACTGGTCATGTATGATGACTTGAGGAATGCAGAATTTTAGGAGATGATAAACTTAGTATCAGATAAAATTTAGATTTCATAGAATTACTGAAGTTTGGGGAAATAAGGAAACTTATTTGCCATCTTTTTCAAGGGCTTGTGGAATTTCTAACACCAGTTCCAGACTGGTTGACACCAAATCAATAGCAAGGGCAAAAAACACTTTCAATTCCTTTGTTCTTACCAGGTACGTCCACCACAGGCCTCCACGTTTCTTTCCAGGGTTTGCATACAGATGGGCACCCTTGTGGGAAACGGTGTACTGCATGTCCTTTTTCTCTCTGTACTTTACATGACCAACAACCATCAGAGACGGGCATGTGACAAAGATGAGCTGCAGGGCCCACAGGCGGATGTGGGAAATGGGGAAGATGTGGTCGTAGCACACGTTGTTGCAGCCGGGTTGGGCAGTGTTGCAGACAAAGTCTTTGCTGTCATCACCCCACACCCGCTGGGCTGCAACCACGAACACCATCACCCGAAAGACGAAGACCATTGACAGCCACACTCGACCAAACACGGTGGAGTATTTGTTGACTCCACTGAGGAGCTCCTCCAGACCAGACCAGTTCATGACTGCTGCCTTAGAGGTGGAGGGAGGGGACTGAAGAAGCTGAAGGGGATGACAGAGCTGGTCAAGAGACTAGCTGGGATGAGGTTCTTGTTGTTCTTAACCTAAGCAATAAAAAAAAAAGATTAGATCTGAACAATCGGACCAAGAGAAGCGCTGCACATATTTATTCCACCAAAAGCTTTTTGACAAGAGAAACTGAAAGCCTGCAGATTCATTTGCATGGTGTGTTTGTCTGATGTTGGACATTTTCCATGATGTAAGAATGAAAATAATTGGAAAAAAAAGATGCAAAAGTCTTGAGCTAACTCCTTGTTTCTTTAACTTAGGCTTCAGAAATAATTCTGCACACTTTCTGAAGGTGTTTCAAAGCTTTTCTCTGTACATTGGCTGATTTTTCAGACATGTTTATGTTCTTTTCATATATTTGATTTTTTTGACAAAATGCTTTTTTATTTTTTTATATGCTTTTATTTTTGCCATTTACTTACACTCCTAACTTTGTGTTGTCTACACATAACTAACAACTTAGAAAAGAGGAAACCATTTAAATCATATCTGTCGCACTTTGTTATTTTTGCTCCAACAAGGTGATTTACGATGAACTGTGATCCAAAACTTGGCATATCTTAGCAGAATTTTCAAAGAATCTGAAGAAACTGGACAAACGGAGTACAAAAAAGTGGTAAAGTTTAAAAGAAGAAAAGAAAAAATGAGCTCACACAGGACCTGAGAGGCCGTTAGTTGATCCATCTACTGTTTACTTAAGCCTCATCAGAAATAGCAAGGGTAGCTGCCAAGGGTGGATGTTACATCCTTAAAAAACTAAAAAAAAAAACTAAAATAAAAGTAGAAAGGGCTGAGGTATGCCAAATGACAAAAGAACTGGGCTGAAAATCAGCAGGTCTTATGGACTAATGAATTCTCCCAGGACCTGAACCTTAACATTACTGAAGCAGTGTGGAATCATCTTGACAGAGAATGGAACAAAAGGCAAAAAACATCCAAAGAAAAGCTTTTATATGGCCTTCAAAAAACCTGTAGAACTATTCCTGACGACTACATAAAGCAATTACAACAAAAGTATTTCTAAGAAAGTCCAATCTGTGAAGAGTAAAGGTGCTCTTCCCAAATATTGACTATCAAGCTCATTAGAATTATACAAACTCTGGTTATTTTGCCTTATGTATTGTATTTCATTGATGTATCATCATGTATCACTGCGAGTATGTCCTGTTTTCTTAGCAAAATAAAGAAAAACTCAGTGTGGCTCAGGACTGTATTGCTTGGCATTGCACACACACTGTGTTTGGACTCATCATCAGTTGACAAATGACTGGAAAACATCATAAAGACAAAAGGAAAGCCAGAACTATTAACAGCATGTTTAAATGTTCACCCTGATTTGGCTGCGATTTTACACAACTTTGTAGTGTAGAGATGGCTGGATAAATTCCACAAAATATTAAAACCGATGTGGCAGACAGGACTGCTGGCATTATTAGACAGCTACTTCAGAAAACATTGTGAGAATGAAATGTCTGTGCTGCAGTCAGTGTGTGATAATGTTTCAATGAACAGTATTCTTATGGACAGCTTCTTCACTGGGGGAACTTACATGTTTGGAAGCTTGGAAACAGTTTATAACCAAGTCCAAGCTGAAATAATCAGTCAATTTTACAAACTCAACAAAGCTCCTCCAAAACAATTTTTTGTTTATAAAAACAAAAGGATTTCAGTTAACATTGATGCTTAAGTGCATAATAGAAAAAAAAGACATAAATAGTTGAAGACATTTCAATGCAATATTAAACTCTACATTTACAGACCGGTGAATTTTAATCTTTCACATCTTCATTTGCCCATTTATATCATTTATACTTCAAATACTAAAGCCACTACAACCTCATTACAATGTTATTACCCAGCTCTATGAATCTGGATATGCAATCACAAAACCTAAGCAGTTATATAATGTCAATCAGTTGCAAAGAGTCAGAACAACGAGACATCATTTTCACAACTTCATTCCCTGTTATAGGTGTTTCCCATTTGCAACACAGACCTGCTTTTTCAATTCTGACTCATTATACATGAATGTGGGTGAGTCATCATCAGAGCCTCCCCTCTCTGAAGAGACAAACCAATGCCCACGACTCTATTAGTCAGCTATTTGAACAACAGTGTGGCTAAACAGACAGCTGCAGCCATCTGTGTAATCCCACATGTCTATCGCAGCCTTGCTTTTTCAAAAAGATGACAGCCTTTCATTTGTGAATGTGAGCACGGCAGTATCATGGGAGTTGTGCTCTGACAGGCAAAGGGGAACGTATTATTAAAAATAGCTCTAATGATGTGGATTTAATTATCTGATTGTATGCAGACTTTAAAGATGCTGTTCTGAACCACCTGCAGCTTTTTGTTATTTTTTTTTAAAAGCCTTGAAAAAGATGTTTGCTTTTGTTATATAAGTGTAGACATACAGAGTCTTTTGTACTTCGTAAAGGTTACGTTTTCTCAACCGCTGTTTTTCAACAACAGCCGAAAAAAAAAGAGAAAAAAGCACTTCTCTTTTGCATTTACATCTCAGTCAGACAAACGTTCGCAGCCTGACAGGGAAGAAGTTGGATAACAGCCTCGCTGCCCACTGTTCCATTTCAACTCTGTCTCGTCTAATCCTGACTATTTGAATTCCGAGACGCTTTCTGTCACCGTTTCAGCATCGCTGTGGACATATTGAGCTGTCAAATCAGTTGCTATTTTCTCTCTCATCCAGCATTCCTGACTATTAAATTACGAAGCTTAAAAAGACTCAACTTTGAGTCAAAACACGGGCTATTTAAAGTCAGACATGTTCAATCACTGCAGATGCGCTACCCACACTTTACCTCTGCTTCTAAATGGATAATACAGCCAGTAGCATTAATCTTGAAGCGTGCCTCGGCCTGCAGCTCTGAAGGGACTCAGATGTTCTGAAGTTGCACCATAAGAACAGATTTGACTGTAAATCTTCAGGCTTACTCTTGATGTATTCACAAAGCACATATTCTTTAACGCAAATGTACAGCTTCATTTAACTGGCTTCCCACAAATGTAGAAAATAACCAATGTCTCCTCTGATGCCAGGCAAAATTTTGGGGTGACAGACAGTCTAGATAAGAGTTAGCATCTAAGAGACAACACTATGTCTTGTCTGAGGGAGATGGCAAAGTTGGACTACAATTTGTTTTCCTACTTGCTCTAGATAGCAACGTCGCTCTCCCAGCCGACAGCAGCATGCCTCATCCATCTCTTTGCTGTGGCTTTGTCCTTCTCTTTGTTGTGATGGAGTACACGCGTCACCCTTTCTTGGAATCTGTGATGCATTTGATACCAGTATCCTAATTCAATGCGATGCAAATAGAACTTCAGTGGAGGTCTTATGATCAAAAATCAACACTCATAGTGTTCGCATGCAACAGGTGAGGTGCAGGTATCGTCTGAGTGAGACAATATTTGTTTATACTATTTAACAAGGTCATGTTTTAACCGGGTCTTGCTCTGCAGGTTCAGCAAGTTTGGAAATACTTTTCCATTCACCAAGAATACATTGTACGCTTTAAAGTCAAAGCTCCAAGGCGGGGCAAGGTGAGGCCGAGATCGACATGTATGGCTTTCATGTTCAATCCCAGCTCTTCTTTTCTTCCCCTTCTCTTTTAGTGTTTCTGTGATTTACATTTCTTGCCTTTTTTTTTCAAACCATTAACCAAATTTTTTTCCCTCTCAGATCAGGTGGAGTGAGGCATAAGCAATCCAATTATAGTTTTATTCAAACCATAATCACTATAGATACCTATCGTTAGAGGTTTCATTTTCTTTATGCCAGGGATGAACTTATATCCCTTGACATCAACCTTTTAAGTTGTATGATAGAAAACTGCAGCTGCACAATGAAAAATATTCTTGCCCTTTTTCTGAAACTATCTTTTATTTCTGCCCTCTTGGAGCTTTACTTGTATTCAACTGAAACTAAAGTTAAATTCACTGCAATAGATATACGCAGATAAATAACAATTCATCCGAGTTACATCCGTTTCTTAGATTTTTAGGAATATAGACAAAAATGAAAGTACCTTACCCAAGACAGAGGGACGCACTAAAAAACAAACTTTTCCTGAATGGGAAGTGAGCGTAGTGTGTCAGTTCTGTCATACGCTGATGTTAAATGTCTGGGTCTCACCTGGTGGCTTGCCGAGGGAGAGGGCTGGGTTACAAGGGTGTCAACTTGCAGGAAGAGTTGAGGACAGGGAGGAGTCTACATCAGGGTATTTTTTTTGGACAAGGGAAGTGAAAGAGAAATGGCTTTGTAGAAAAGAATAGGAAACAGTTTAACTGAATGCTTTGGAATGAGAAATGATGTGATAGCGAGTTAGAGGAAAGAGATTTAGAGTAAATGGCGAGCATCACCAGCTGCTGGGAAACCAGGCAGATCTGGATTGCGTTGTGTAAGAATCGAAACCGATGCAAATCAGCATATTAGCATGCAAAGTATATTCTGTGTGTGAGAGCTGATTTCAGATGTTTAACCTTTAACTACAACGTTGTGTCTTTGCTTGCTTCCATGGTGGCCTGTTGGTGCACACAGTAATGATCGTACGTGCACACAAAGAGAGTTGACACATTTAACAACAGCTTTAAAGAGAAACTTACAGATCTAATGATACAATGCAAATGTAGCATAAACAAAAATATTTCCAGACTCCCTTATGACATGACATAAAGATTCCACAAAGTGAATCACCTTTATTTCTACTCAGCACTAACAAAAGCAACATTATCCAAACATTCGAAATCCTGTAGGAAAACAAATAATAGAGGTATTTTTACGGCAAAGGAAAGAATTCTCTCAGTTGTGGGGATTTTGTTTTCTTTATCATTTGTTTGTCTGCTTTGTTGTTGTTTTTTTAGTTTCCAAGTGAATTGCTGACAGACCCATCTGTATAACCAGAATACAACATGTACAGTAAATGTAAGCACTGAAGTTGTCAAAGATATACACGACTGTTGATAAACACTCAAAATAAAGATTAACACAGTTTTCAGTTATTGGAGGTTTTACTGCTTACGTAGTGTTTCTGTTATGATTATGTGGAAAAAATGGAAAGAATGAAGTCAGGGTAATTATTAGATTATTTTAGGGTGTGTCAAAGTGATGTCATCCAACCTTACCTGTAACTTAAAAGCCACAAGACATGCAGCCTCATTTGGTTTCGGTTTCCATATTAAACCAGTTAGTCCTTTTTTTTTTAAAATAAAAAAAGAGGAGATTGTACCCGTCTTAAAATAGAAAAGTCTGCAGATAGCTGAGTTCTGCAATAAATATGATACTATCTTGCACCGAGGTGACGCAGACAGGAGGAAGATCAGACAGAGAGAAAGATGAATTCCTTTCAAAAAAAGAATATGTTATTCCCTCCATTGGCCTCTAGAGAATGCTGATGCTCCATCTTCTTATGCAGCTCTTTTTCTGTTCAAACTGACAGGAAAATGGAGAGAAAGGCAAGAAATGTTAAGTAGTCGGAGGACAGGGAATCTCATCTCTCCTGTTGCCAAAAACTAAGCTCCATTGTGTGTTAGCAAGGCAGAGGCAGTCTGGGATCTGAGAAATGCCACGTAACTATAGTCATCTGTTTCACAGCTCTGTTCAAAAACAAGCTTTTTCTAAAATTTTAAGGACCAAACATTGAAAATAGATAAATAAATAAAAGTGAGATGCTTTCAGTTGAAACAGCATATTTAACTCTGTGATCTCTTATGGTTCTGGCTACATGGAATGATAACATAGAAAAGCTCAGCCAGTCAGAGTGAGACTAATTATTATGGCCTTGCTCTAAATAACGCAGGAAGCAGATCATCCTCCACTAAGCCTTCACACCTTCGAAAAAACATGGGGTAGAGGTGTTTGACAGGTGAGTCTGTAAGCGCAGGCTGACTCACTGCTGGTCACAATGATGCAAAAGCAGCCAGAGGTCATTTTTATGCCTGGTTTGTTTGTTTGGTTGAGTCTGAACTTGAGCTCGATGGTTCAGCATTCCTGTAACCCTGCTGCTCTGCCTTCACAATTATGTTTTACATCGTGTGGGATGTTCATATACATTTCCCCCTCATCGTAATGCAGGTGTTAACTGTTGTTGCCAGGAAATACTGCCACAAACAAAGTTCTCTTTTTTTAGAGACCAAAGTTATATAACATTAGATTTATGATTATCATCTGGCATGTCTTTTTGGTCTTTTGTTCTCTTGTTTCTTTTTGCTTTGGAGCAAAATAGGAAAGCTGCTGATGATGACCAGTGGACATGAATACTCTGTCCCAAAGGATTTGATTGAATCAATTTGAAATCAAGATAAATATAAAGAAGAAAGAAACTCTGAGCTTTAATCGAGACATGAACAATGCAGTGAATTACTCAGAAATCTATGAGGTGTGAAGTCTGTACAGTTTCAGACTTCTGTTACCAGTTAGAGTCTTGTCATGTACAAAAACACTCAGATGACTCTGTGGATCTAGGGTGTGTCCAGGGTACTGGTGGATCACTTTGTGGCATGTTGTGGGAACAATCACCTGCCCTGCAAAGGAGGAAGCAGGGATAATCTACACAGTAGCGTAGGAGAAGAGGTGCAGATATCTGGGTGTTCATCGTGTCTTCACCCATTCTTTGAAGCCTTCTGTGTGGAAAGCAGCGTCAGAGCCAGTGGTGTCAAAGAAACTGAACAAAAAAATAAAGGAGGCTGGCTCTGTGCTGCAGAGTTGCACAAGTTTCACAACATAATGCACAGCACTTCCCAACCTCAATGCAACATAATGATTAAACAACCGAATATGATCAGTAAGAGGCTTCTTCGTGGCTGCTTCATAACAACCTGTACAGAAGGTCATTCCTGCCCACTGATATCATCTTTTACTGCATAATAACAGTGTCAAGAAAGGGGATTCCTTTAGGATGAAATCCATAATCTATAGGCCTCTTTATTGGATACTACTTACAAAACTGTATAGACACACAGCACAGCCATTAACAAAGTGTTTATGGCCGACAACACACAGGAATCTAAAGTCACTACAATCAGCTCAGACTCACCAGGCTTGTCATGTCTGCTGTATGAGTCTATGAATGTGGTCATATGATTCATATTGCAAATTCTATCATACAGCATGAGAGAGACAAGAGCAACAATGCCTCGAATTGCATCTCTCCTTATGTGTAGGAAGGCTGATTCATTCTTGACCGATCTCTATGCAAATAAAAAAAAACAAAAAAAACAGCTCACCCGGCACTTTCAGTTTATCAAATGCCATTAAGTAACCTTCTTGCAGCCATTATCTACCCTCCGAAACACTTGTTTAAATACAATGTGATGTGATGTGATGTAAATGTGATGAGCCTCTTTTATAAACAAGTTTTTAAAGTTTTTGAGACGATATGAAGATTTTTGAGCTTGAAAGGGATGTGATTCACATCTCTTTTTATTAGATACAAACGGCACACATGCTGCTATGAATCAACAGGGCAAGCTTTGCAACAGCATTTTTAAGGGAGAATTTTCTAAAAGTGCAGGTTCACAACTCTTCTTAAGGGTTGAAGAATAAAAAAAGGCAGCTCCCAGTGAGAAGTAGAAGAATACATCACAGAATGTTTTTTTCCCCAAACACCATACAGAACACATTTAAAGTGAGAGCACTATATATGAAAGCTTTCTCCAAAGACTCTATGAAAGTGTAAGCATGGGAGAAATATGAAAAAAGAACCAAATGAGCAAATGATAGAATCAACACCTCTTCCCCCCACATTACTTGTGGAATGCAAAGAGAAGCAGGGTATTATGAGATGGTGGATCACACTACTGCAACTTGGATAGTGTGTAGAAATATCTGTTTGTAAATTCTTCTTGTTCTCTGACTACAAAGGTTAAATAGGCTCAGAATGATTGGCTAAGCATGCACTGAACTTTCATAATGCATAAGCTACAAAATAAGTGGCAAAGCCTCATATAATAAATATCCCCATATCATATTTAGTGGATTTTAAGATTTTATTGTTTGTTTTTAAGTCTTTAAACGGGCTGGCTCCTTCTTATCTTGCCAATCTCCTAACCCCTCACGCTCCCACTAGATTGCTAAGGTCTGCTGACCAGTCTCTTCTTGTTGTCCCGAGGTCCAGGCTGAAACTAAGGGGGGGGATAGAGCTTTTTCTGTTGTCGCCCCCAAATTATGGAATAGCCTCCCCCTTCATATCAGGACCTCACCAACTGTGGACATTTTTAAATCTGGTTTAAAGACTTATTTTCATTCTCTTGCTTTTAAACCAGACTGAATTTTTGGGATTTCTCTACTGATTATTTGTTTTATGTTTGTCTTATTATAGTGTTTTATTCCTCTTTCCTCTTATATCTGTTTAATTGTTTAATCCACCTTTATTTCTAGTTTTTATTTCTGTTTTGTCACTCTCAGTTGTACAGCACTTTGGTCAACATTTGTTGTTTTTAAACATGCTTATAAATAAAGTTGACTAAACTTGACTTGATATAAAATAGAAAAATACAACAGTGGTTCAAATTCATCCATCCATCCATTCATCCATTTTCTTTACCGCTTAATCCATGCAGGGTCGCGGGTGGGCTGAAGCCTATCCCAGCAATTATCAGGCGAGAGGCAGGGTACACCCTGGACAGGTCGCCAGTCCATCACAGGGCCACAAATTCATCATCTTGAATTTAATTATACAAATTGTGAGATATAACAACGAGAGCCTCACAAATAAGCCTGTTTGGTCCTGTTTCTGGGGGGGAAACAAACTATGGGTAACACTATTACAACTTCCCTCTTCAACTGTCAGATCTGAGCTTCAAATACCCTGAAACATCCATTTGCAGCAATCCCATCTATAGCTTCTGACTAATCTCTTTGATCATCCTCAACAAACCTCCCTCCTACAATGCCTCCCTCCAAGTTTTCCTGCTCCATTCTGCCTCCCCCTCTGACTGTATTGCCAGAGACTGGTCCCATTACCGTCACAGTCATTGCTGCAGCTTGGGTCATTCCCCAGTGTGTCAGAGTTGATGACACCAAGCTAGACACCCTTCCTTTCACTGCATGTTGTGACAGCACCATGTCTTCACCATCACTATGGATGATATCAGGATGCCCCCTGAAGGAGGTCAGCATATTCTTTCTATTCCTTTCTCTGTCCATAAGATTGACTCCTGAGGAAAACAATAGTCTGTCAAAATGTCAAAGAGTGTAAAGTACATCCTCAAAAAAACAATGAAAAAAAAACCCCAACAAAAACCAAAAGCTTATTCATGCCTTTTTTTCTCTGATAAGAGAACTCAATAATTTTTGTCTTTGAAAGTAAATAAGAACACATTTTACACATCATTAAAACCCTATGTAACACCCATATATGGCTCTATGAATTCTCTTCAGGGATCCATCCATCCATCCATCCATCCATCCATCCATCCATCCATCCACCCATCCATCCACCCACCCATCCATCCATCCACCCATCCACCCATCCATCCATCCATCCATCCATCCATCCATCCATCCATCCATCCATCCATC
>JAOXYM010000018.1:8375850-8388318 GCA_028567055.1 Leptatherina wallacei
TGGAGCCTATCCCAGCAAGTATCAGGCGAGAGGCAGGGTACACCCTGGACAGGTCGCCAGTCTGTCGCAGGGCCACAAAAAATGTTCAACATTTCCTATGTAATTAATAAAAAAAATGTTTTTTAGTTTTTTTCTTCTGCAATTAATAGATATTGTAATCTTGAAGAAAAGTCGTTGTCTGAGTTTCTCATTAACACGTCACTGATCATCACATGGGCAGCAATGTGGTGTGGTCTGATCATGGGGTGGTGTGGTGATAAGCACTGCAGCCTCACAGCAAGGCAGTCACGAGTTCTCTCTGGGTACTCTGGCTTCTTCCCACAGTCCAAATGCATGCATGATAGGTTGATTGGTCACTCTAAATTCTCCCTAGGAGTGAGTGTGAATGGTTGTCTCTCTGTGTTGGCTCTGCAATAGACTAGCGACCTGTCCATGGCGTACACAGCCTCTCGACTGCTGGGATAGGCTCCAGTAGGGCTGGGCAGATCGATCCAAATATCTGTATCGATACCAAGGCTAGTATCGGTATCGTTTGTGATGAGATCGATACTTTTCTTGAGGACTTTGGGGGCAAAAAAGCATGAATGATAGCCAAGCAATAGCAGGTTCTACTTTTGTTTAGCTAATTTGCACTGTTGACTTTATTTTTATTAGATAATTGTTAGATAAAAGGGAATAACAGAGGTTTTTTTTTATCTTTTTCTGTTGTTAATGTTATTTTCTATTTTTTATGGGGAAAAAAACTTAAATTAAAAATTTTCAGTTCTGCAATTCAGTTTATTAATTAAAAAAATGTTTTATTTGACAAAAATCTTTCTACTGTCTTTTATTATGATCATCATCATGACCAATGATTAAAGGCAAAATCATTAAATTATTGTGAAATTTCAAGCAAAAAGTATCGGAATATATCGGCATTGGCGATACTTGTCATGGATTTAACTGGTATCAGATCGGTACCGGAGTTTTCAATATAGCCAAGCCCTAGGCTCCAGCGCCCCGGGACCCTAGATTGGATTAAGCGGTACAGAAAATGAATGCTCATTACAGTTTTTTGGATTAGCTTAAACTGAGGGCATATTCACAAGGGCGTTGTTTTGTCCGCTTTAAACAAACCCATTTTGTAGTAATGTGACAATCATTCAGAACCTCCTGTGGACCAAAGAACCAAACTCTGATCTGCTTGAAAACCAGGGGTCTCAGTTCATTTGCAAGTGAACCCTGGTGTGGTTCACTTTCAGTGTGTATGCAAATGGACCATCCAGTGAACTAAAGGGAGGAAGTGATGTAGATAATTTCCACTCGTAGAGTGTGCCGTAGAGCAGCATGCTGGATAGCATGCTACCTCTCCTGCTGTTCACACTGGACAGATTCTAGTGATAACTGTGTAAGGTTTGGACACAAAAGTAAAAACAGAAACCCAAATACTGCATAATTTACTGTTGATCCATTATTTACGTACAGTGAACGACCCATTTTCAATCCTGGCCAATTGCTGATTTCTTCATGGTCAGTGGTTGTTTCCGGGAATGTTGCTTCTAGCGAGCAGCTGTTGTAAGCGCGTGATGTTGTTCACAGTTTAGTCTGCTTGAGTAAAGAACAGTTTGAAAGCAAACCGAGCCAAAGGAAGATGCTGAATTTTTTGGAATTCCTTGCCTAATCGAGCCATGTCCCCCGAACTGTCCGGCTGTGAAAATGCCCTAACTCTCAAGATTCTGTCTTTTTTGTTCTGCTTCATTCTTTAGCCGATGACTGCTTGAGTTGGCTATATATGCATCAAAGTTTGCAATCTATTTAAGCTCTACTGGTCTTGTATGCACAGTTTTTTTTTTTTTAATTGTCTAGTCCTTTATCTAAAACATTCTTGGGTTTGTAGGTTATCATTATTATTATCTGGGTTAGCTTGTTGGACTTTCAGAAATGTATTCTAATATTATATCATCTAGACTGACATGATTAAAAGTCCAGTTTTTTGTTGAACTGTCACAATTGATTTTCTACTTATCTCATGTAAATGTTCTGGTAGAGTGAGATTCAGTGATTATTTAGAGAAAAAACTCTCAAAATGGAGGAGACAAAGAGGTTTGTTTACAGAAGGAACAGGCTGTCATTATCCTAAATTAGAACCAAAGTGGCACTACTGATTAACAGAAATTGGTTTGTCAGCCAAATGCAGTCCCAGGCACAGAATAAGCATCAGTTCTTGAGAAAATAATTAAAGGCTCTTTGTAAACAAATTACAATAATAGGTTCACATTTCTATCTGTGCTATTAAACCTCTACCCAGAACTATATCATCCAGCTGCCATTGAGATATTCTCAAGAGATGCCTTTTGACAAAGCAGCTGGATGAATAGGACAAAGTATAGAGCCTACGTGATTTCATTCCTTGTTTATTTGTTTCCATGTCTGTCCTGGCACCGGGTAGAACATTTTGAACAAACTAAACCAGTATACATATCAAATGAAGAAGAGTGCAGTGTTATTTAGAGATGAGCAGCCCTTAGTTGAGATGACACAGTTTGCAAATGAGAAATAAAGGGGAGAGAAAGAATTTGGGAGAACCTTATGAGCGAATAAACAAAGCAAAAAGCACAATAATGAGCATTCCCCTGACTGATTTTGATTGCATAACTCAACAGCTTTTACCACCGTCTTCTTACCACTGTCCCTGGAGTACTAGCTGTGAGAAGTTGGCAAGCAGAAGTTTGGTTGTTACTTCTGTACTGCGGGTTTGGGGGAGAAACATACAGTTTGAAAATTATATGTCTGAATGTGTCCTAAGAGGGTGGAGGAAAGGGTTTATAGCAAAGGCTTTATTAGACCACAGCTGAATGGGTGAAAGGTCATGCGCAGAAGAGATATGGGAAGAGACATGAATTGAAATTAAAAAAACATTCAACCTCAAGAATTTTAAGCACAACAGAGCAAACAAACTGTTTTTGTTTCTATGAACCTCCTTAATTTCAATATCCATATATATGCAAAAATAAGAGTGTTATAGACTGAAACAATTGAGGTGATGTAGAACCCAGTCATGTATTATCATAAGCCCCCTTTCAGACATGCATTGCTTACCATTAATCTGGTGGCAACTGAATCTGTGAGTGATATTTGTGAATGACTCCCATAGTCTATCCATTTTTTCCAGTGCAGGGTAACAGGGGGCTGGAGCCTGTCCCTGCATTTACCAGGCAAAAGGCAGGGTACATCCTGGACAGTTTGCCAGTCCATTTCAGTGGCTCCCATAGTTATTCCATAACATTTTTACTGAAGAAATCTTACTATACAATCTGAATATATACTGTATGTTTCACTATCAACACAGTACAAGAACTGCTGCAGTCATATTACTGGATTGACACAAAGTTCTGATGGGTGAACTTGGTTCATGATTTGCTTGTCAGAGGAAGCAGACAACTTTTACCTATTTGGATTAGCATAAGTGCTGATTGTCAGTATATGTTAATAAACTGTATATCAACTGCTCAGGTCCATTGACATTTTGTTGAACATAAGGCTAAAAGCTTATTTAAGTTCCATCACCCCTTGTTGGAGTGATGAAAGAACTTCTAACTTTGAGCCTCTGGGGGTACTAAAGGGGATTTTTTTTTATAAAGAGCATGCCGCTTGCTGTGTTGACAAGCAGTGACAGCAGCAATAACATGAAAAGTAGGGAGCATATCGTGTGACGGTGTAGTGGCAGAAGGCATGAAGCAGCAAGCAAAAGAGGAATTTTGCAGCTTATTCGCTTGATTTGGATGTGTATGTTTGATATGTGGCATGCAGAGTGTGAGGCGGATCACATGGGAAACAGCAGAGCAGCTCCAGCTTCATTAGGTTGAATTTTTATGCCAAAACAAAAAGTTTGATTGAGAAAACTGTAACTTTTGAAAGACTTGTAGTTGGAGTCATGCTGCAGTTTCTCCTCAGACAGCAGTGACAATGTCAAGAAGGTTATTTCAGGTGGTGTAAACTGGATGTAAACTGGAGAAGAACAGAAAAAGCAAGAACAAAAAAACAGAGGAAACAGTTGCTACTGCAGTGCAATTTAACTCTTACATGTGTGACACTGAGTACGTTTACATGACCATCAAATAACATCCACTAACTGGAATGATCAGATCACTTTAATAATTGGATCCGAGGCATCTACATGCACTTCTGAAATGCAATATTTGACAAGTGCAAATCTTCATTTTCCACTCCATTTTTGGATTTCTTTCAAAGTATGTTTGTACGTTGTGGCGTGACATCCTGTTATTTTCAAAACATCCGGTCTCTGTTAAACATTGTGGTGCCCACAGTCTCAGTGTTAGCAGCTAACGCGGGAGCTAATAACCTGCAAAACAAACAACATATGAATGTTTTACTTCGTTTGTACTCCGACTTTCTGCTGCTGCACATCATCGTGTTTTTATTTTGTATTTCCATAAAGTTGTGACTGCATCATGTTTAATTGAAAAGATGGAAGCAATATAGTTTTTTGTCCATGCATAAAAAATTTAATAAACCAGATATAGCCTATGGGTCTATATGCACAAAGACTTTGGAATACTGGGGAGAAATCTACTTGTGCTAATGCAGTTTTCATAATAAAATAACTGCCATTATCTGATAAAGCATAACTATGGAAGCTGAGAGCGGCCATGTTCCACTATTATTATTTTTTAATCATTATCTTGAGACGATGCATTAATCTATCTTGTTATCTCAAGAAAACAAACTTTGTTTGAGATAACGAGACAATTAAGGTGGGCTCAAAGCCTAGTGGTTACTGTGTTACACCTGTTTTCATTGATCAAAATAGACCCCATGACAGCTGGGGAGGGGCTGTAGTCATTTGTAATTCTGTGGAGGTAAAACTTAACTGAAAGACACAACAATTTCAGCCGTTTTCAGTCATGACAGAAGTAAAATCAGATGCATTGATCACTGATGGCTGTTCCTCGATTTGACGTCAGCTTGCATTTGTTGCTGGCTTGACCATACTGGGGCATTCCAGTACAGAACAGCCCAGTACTGGGATGTCCTTGGACCCACCAGTTGAGGTGATGGAAGAGAAGGGCTTAATGGCTAAGCTCTCATTCAGTTTGAAGGACAGTACCCAACATAATAAGTAGCCAACAAAATTTATTAATGTACACTAATGTACATATGCTTTTTGTTTTTCTTTTATAATTCCTTTATTAAGTTTTTGGGGTAACCTTTGTGGAGTTTGCATGTTCTCCAACTATGCGTGGGTTATCTCCAGCTTCCTCCCACAGTCCAATTAGGCTGATCTAAGTCGCTAGGAGTGAGTGCGAATCTGACTGAATGTTTGTATCTTTGTGTTGGTTCTGTGATGGACTAAGAACAGCTCCAGCCCCCTCATAACCCTGCATTTGAAAAATCTGTTATCTTGAGAAGAGCAACTTTAAAAGATAAAGAAATAGATTATCTCATTATCACAAGAAAACAGCGTTAAAAAAACATGCGAGCACGACTGCTCTGGACTTCCGTAGATATAAAATTATACTGTTTGCATAATTTAACACAAAAGTGCTCAATCTCTGAAATCAGTTTTTATGGAGATATGACATGAAGTTGTGAGAAAACTGTTATTCTATAAAGACTTTTGTCATAAACAACACTTGATATACTGTCCAATCTCCATCTGATGGCAAACATTTTGCACATCACGTCTCTCATAAATTTCATATTCATGTCTGAATGAAACTGAGGAACATCACACAAAAAGGACCAATGTTTTTAAAAGATTGATGAAGCCATTATTGTGTTGAATGGCATGTTTGAAAAGGGCTATACTAGATGTTGAGACACTGCAGTTAAATCCATAATGCCATAGACCTTTCTAAGGCTCAACAATACTTATTTCCTAACTGCTTATTCCACTCCCACACATGTGCAAAATAATTTACTGAACTAGTCATCTGTTCATTTCTATTCCTCCACCTGCCACAGAGGAGGTTGATCAGTGTATTTGTGTGTGTGGGCAGATGTGGGTCTTCTTGTTCCACTGTGGGAAGGCAGAGAGACCTAACAATAATGTGGCAAAGTTGCTCAACATGGCGTGAAATGACTTTATTGCGTTTTTACATTAAAAGGATGATAGAATACATTTCTAATAAAAGGACCACAGCGCCCTGGGGAGCAGGCTTGGGGTCTGCCAGTCAAGCATGGTGACGTGCAAGTGTGTACTTTTGTGTGAAAGGAAAGCATAAATGGAAAAAGAGCATAGTGACAGGATAATCAAAACAGCACAGGAGTTAAATGAAACATGCTAAATTAACATGAGACATTCCAGCACACATGGACACAGAGATTTGTGCGCGTTTGTTATAATGCTAATTACGTTGACATAAAAAAAAAAAATCTAGTTTTCGGAATGATGGGGTGATTCAGGTCTTTGTAGAGCTGATATTGATGGCAGCTGTACTTTTCTTGGTTCTTGAAGACATTTCTCCTTTCATCCAGAAGGCTTCTTCAGTACTAGCTGTGGTGATTTTCAGGCAATTCTCGTGTGGTCGTTCACACCTCAGTCCTTCAGGTCACATTTGTGCTACTGACTGATCTGGTTACCTTGTGGCTCATCACAGTAATTGTCACCTATCATGTAATGAACAAGATGCAAGATGAGAAGGGTGCCAATGCTTCCTTACAAGTTCAAGACACTGAAAAGAAGTCCAATTACTTTCCATTTGTGCACTTAGAGCCAATTTCACTCCAGTATATGTATCTGTCTCCATAGCTCTCTGAGCCCTCATCCTCTTCAACAACGTTCTCTGATGGCAATCCATACTTAAGTATTTGGTTTTGCTATGTGTACTTTCACAAGTCAGAGCAAAATCCAGCAACAAATACAAATGCCCCCTTGTGGCAGTAGAGAGTTAAAATAGGTAGTTTTTTTTGCAGATGTTAAGAGGCACTATGCAGATGTTCCAAACTGTTGCCCATCAGGTGTCACTGGGATTCTACACAAACATAACCTTGAATTTTGGAACGGCATAGAGGATGGCAAGAAACTTGCAAACCACAGAAACATTCAGAGATATGACCTCTTTCAGCTTTGGATATGGACAACCATGGATGGACAGCCGCTGGTCTGGCAACTTAGACAAAGTCATTTTTTTTCTCCCTTTCATCCTCAAATATCTTCCCATTTGATCTGTTACCAACCTATTTAAAAAGGGATAGTTTGCCCATACCAAATATATTGATGGGACACTGTACACAAAGTTAGTCATGTACAGCAGTGGATCTCAAACTGAGGGTCAGGACCCCCAGATAATTTCAGGGGGGGTCACCAAATAAACCTTTCATCAAATAAGAGATTTTTATTAGAGTTGTCAAAATGAACACATCAATACAAAGAGATTAATCTGTGAAATAAACATGCCAACTTTAACACATTATCCATTAATAACAAAGTTATTACTCATGCTATATCAAAAGTCTGACAGTACTTTGAGAAATCCACTACTTAAATTCTTCAACTTAATGAATCATTGAAGGAATATTCCAACATTAACAGGATTTCAAACAGTGATAAACAATTGCTACAAGGTACATCATCCATACAGTAATAAATTGAAAAATAAAATTGTTACGGCCCTGGCTCGGCTAAGATGAGTGGACGCAACAGAGAAAGTGTCCAGATGGAAAATGGAGTTAAGGGGTTTTATTGTCCCATGTGGCAGGCAGACAAAAATAAGATAGGATGGGCAGGTGATGCTTTAAAAAAAAACAAAAAAAAAAACACCCATGTTAAAAGAACAGCCAGACTAATTCACTAACAGAAGAAATCAAAAGAAACTTATTGACTGCTCTAACTTACCAAAAAAAAAAAAAAAACACCCAGAAACAGCACCACTCTTAATACACTAAACAACAAACCCAATCCCATACACAATTAACAGCATAAACACAAAAGCCAAAAGGTTTTAAAACTCAAAACTAGACCAAATAGATTAAACACAAAACAACAAGAATTACTGAAAGAAGCCAATGTCTCACAGTTCAGCAAAGTCTCTATCAAGGGTGAGCTGTCTAACACCAGAACAAAACTGCTGATAAATGAATGAAGTCTGGGCCATTTTATCCTGGACAGGGAGGAAGTGGAGTCCAATTGGTCCGGAAGGCAGCAAATCTGGAAGCAGGTTGTGGAGGTGCAGTGGTGGAGGACAAATCCCAGCCGGGCAACGGAACAGGTTGATTTGCATATGGAATTGACAATGATTAGGCAAAGTAGTGACAGCTGTTACAAAAATCTTTGACTCATTGTGATTGCATAAAAATCATTTTTATTCTTATTTTAATTAGAAAAACATGTTAAAATGGTCATGGTCCATATTTTGCAGGAATCTGTGTCAAACAAAAATGTCATTTTTAGTCTTTTTAATATTTTATGTGAAGGTCAGGCAAACATTTTAGTATGCTGTATTATGACTTTGATGCAATTTGAATTAATGATGTAAACCAAGCAACAACTCTTAGAAATAAAGTTTATCTGTCCCAGCTATTCAGTCTGCCTCTCCATCCTCAGGAAACTTTAAACTGGTAAAATTTTAGTTATTTTAAACTTTGATTAAAAGACATGACACATTATTGCCAGTGTCTTTAGCTTCATTGTATTGAGAGAAAATAAATAAATCTGGTATACATTTCCACCAACACACTCAAGAGAAGCTGGGCTGTAATTATCATTTACATTATTCATTAAATTCTGCTCTGTTTTGTCATCATTATCATCATCAGTGTATGAGCCTTTAAAAACATGATTTGATTTTGCAGTTTATTACCATCATTAGTCCCAATCTGCTGATATGAGTAATCAAACCACAAAAACAAAACCTCAGCACATGTCCCATTTAGTCTGTGCTCAACAGACGCTTTCACATATTCTTGTCTGATATGTGATAATGCTGTCAGCTCTCACCCAACACCCCGATGTCAGATAAGCACTTAAAAACATGGCAACATGTGTAAATGGTGTATCCTCTGCTTGAGAACAGGACTAATGTGAGCTCAGGCCCATGGCTGGAGGGACTCTAACACATGAGGTGACTTATAGCAACAACATCAAAGTGGCTAAACCAGCCTAATGTGTGACTGTGGATTACACAGAGTGAGACAGAAAGAGGAAATGACTAAAAGTGACAAAGTAGCTGAGAGGGAGAGAGAGACTCGGGTTACATTTTTACAATACTAATGACCAACATCTACAATATGTACACTGTACATTGGAGAAAGGTAGAGGGGCCATTTGTCCATGCTTCTTTGCAGTATGTGGGTACATTATTTGAAATCAAAGAGTTATTTTTTTTAGCAACTCAAGTGAGGGAAGAGACAAGTAGACCAGTAAGTGTAATTTTTGGGAAATGGCAAAAAGACCAAGCAATCAACCAGTGGCTATCACTCAAAAGAGGCAAAACTCTACTAGAGGACTGTCCATTGGAACAAAATAGATTTTTTCCCCCTCACTCCTCTCCTTTACTTTTTTTTTAGTTTATGTCAGTCCTCGTACTCATGAGACAAACTAGCAAAGGTATAGCTATTACCAGTGTCTCAGTTTTTTTTGAGGAATCAAAAATAGGATTCCTATTTTCAAAATCAGTTCTTCAAACTAACATGGCTGAACATTGATAATCCGATATTTCCACAACTGGATAATTAAAATGAAGGAAATATTTAAAGCTACCAAATGAGTTTCTGCCTGATACTAGCAACAACATTATTTACTAGAGATATGTAGTCTAGTTTATCTTTATTTACCTTTATTGACCCAAATGATAGTAAGACACAGCATTGATTTTTTTTTTCATTTTTTACAAGTGAAGTAATGACAACATTAGCTATGAGATGGAAACTTGTAACCATTTTGTAATCAGTGATAAAACAAAAAACCTTCATGACTTTGGTAAAAGATTAATGTAACAGATATGGCATTTTTAAATCATTCAGTGCTCTCAAATCATCTAAGATGCATTTACATTCTTATCATTTCTGCTTTATCAAATCTGCTGAAGCTTTTAGTTTATCTTCCAAGATGTATTTTCATGGAGGTGGACCCTTTCATTGAATGACCTTGATAGCTTGAAAGGATAGAGTGACCAAAATACTCCATCAGAAATTCTTGTCAGATGCTGTATTGGCTGCATTGTTATATTCTCCACACACATTATTTGAATGTTTCACTTAAATTCACAGATTTGCATCAGAGCTAAAATCAAAAAGTTTAAGAACGACAAGGGACATAACTATCACCTGTAATACTTGTTCAGTTGTTCAGTGAGCTCAGAATTGGCCTTTTACTTCTGTAGATTTGAGTTTTATGAGAGCATTTCTGCAGATGTTAGTGCAGTTCATAGTAGACATGCACAAAAGGAAATCTTAAATTAAAGGCAGTAAAACTCAAGTGTGACTAGTTCAGTGACGGTCTGGTTTCCATAGTAAATAGATTTCTTTTTAATCTAAAATCTTTCAAATTCTTATGCAGTTCCTTACTATAGTTGTTACATTGCCTGAAACTCTTCAATGCCCTGTAAAAATTCAGATTCAGGGTACCAGGATAGGAGACGGGTTTTCAGGCTGACATTAGACAGAGATTTAGAGAGATGGATAATACATTCATCCCATCAATGCCATCCCATCTCATATTAGAAAAAACTATTCAGCAGATATAATTGTAGCAAGATGAGTTAGAGGACATTGTGTTGCTGATGGAATGAATGATGGCCAGCTGTAAATTCTCACACGCTTGTCTTCCTGCTTGTGCGGTATATATGTTTTTACTCTGGCTAAGCTTAAAGTGAGATTACTCAGCAGGACCTCTCTGCCAGTTGTGCTTGGAGCAGCCGTTCGACAGTTATCAGGGCAGAGAGTGTGAAATTATCTCTCACTGTGGTGATTGTCCACTCCTTCTGTCCCATGCTCCACTGCAGCATCTAATTAACACCTTACTGATGTCCCTGCCATCAAACAGATAGAGTAACAGAAAGGTGAGGTTTAAGGATGGGAAACCAGAGCTGTTGCTGCATCTTCTTGTTACTGATCGGGTACCACATGCCCAAACTAAAACACCCAAGGTCAACAGTGAGGAAAGCAAACCTTTTCATAAACACATACTCTAGTTTCGGATGATGACACCACGTTTTTCTAAGTTGAAATATTTATGAGAAGGTGAACACCTTGATGGATATCTCCTGAAATGTCTGAGGAAAATATGATTTACAGCTGACACAAAAAAATGGGTCCTTGAGGCATAATAAAAAGAGATGGAAGCACATGATGATCTTATACATTACGCATAGGATGATAAGTTTCTCATGAGACGGTATTTAGCTTTGTAATTTTACTTTAATGAGAATGTTTTCCAGCGAGGTTATGTTCTCTGACATTTTGAAAAATAAATAATATTGTTTGCTTGGAGAGTCATTAAGTAAGTAACCAGAGTGTAAATTGGAAAATAACTTTGGGTTTAAATTTGCAAAGTAAATACCAGCAACATGTCCCTGCAGTACCATACTGGACTGCAATCATAGATTTAGAGCAACAAAATGAGGGCCGAGTTCAACTTCATAGCTTTGCATCTATTATTTTTATTTGAACAAATGTACATTCTTTTGTAAATGATCTTTTTGAAAATATCTGTTATATGGCATTTTTTATTTTCTAACATAATTAAAAAGAAAGATGAGGCAAAGTCATGGTAGAAAAAATATTAAATTTTAACTTGTATTATTGAATTTTTATTCAGGTCAATGCACTAATGTGATATAATAAAAATTCTCTGTTAAGGGTAAAAGTGCTGTAAGAAAACATCAGAGTATATAATGTATTGTAAACATTGTATTAAAACAGGTTCAATTTGATTAAATCAAATTCAAGTTTACTTGTAAATCACCAATTCACAAAAGGTTATTTTGTGTCCAATTCAATCCAATTTGTTGTAGTCCAATCATAACTCATTTAAAGCAAATCCCCTGATCCACTCTAATTAATTAATAATTGCGTTCATATAAACCAGTTAATAAAAGTTAACTGCCTAGTTAAGGAAACTAATGGATTGCATCAAACCTCTACAATAATAAAAATCACAATAAAATCATAGATTACATTGATTAAAAGAAAGATAAGTCCAAAGTAACTATGCATATTTCATGTATTTTCAGAATGCGCCTTGTTGTGTAAAATAGACCATTGATCTTCAACTCCATAAATTAATTTACTGACTGCAACTGGATTATTTACCCATAATGATACTATAGGACTATTTAAAACTCAGTGGCTCTGGCCCCCTCCCTGGGCCGCCACCTTATCGTGGTGGAGGGGTTTGCGTGTCCCGTCGAGGGACCAGACAAAGCGCAGCCCAAAGACCCCTATGATGACCAACAAAATTGGACCGAGTTTTCCCCTGCCCGGACGCGGGTCACCGGGGCCCCCTCCTGGAGCCAGGCCTGGGGGTGG
>JAOXYM010000018.1:8395030-8412978 GCA_028567055.1 Leptatherina wallacei
CCCTGCTCAAGCTGCTGCCCCCGCGACCCGACCCCGGATAAGCGGAAGAGGACGGTACGGTACGGTACGGTACGGTGGCTCTGGCTCTTTTGGGTCAACAGCATCCATTTTGAAGACTGAATTTTTGCCTTTTAGGATAGGATAGGATGCAAGAGGGATGCAAAATAAGCTGTCAATAGGGGGCGGGGGCACTTTACCATTTGTAAAATAATCTCAACACATGTTGAAAGAGAAAGCATGCAAAAAGCAACAAGAGTTTTGGGAAGTTTCCTATCACTAAGACCAGTGTGCATGCCTTGGGTTCTTCATTTCCTTGAGCTCTGTGTCTTCTTGCATCCTCTTTAAAAAGTATCCCAAGAGGCCTGACAAATAGCAATGAAGCGTTAATGTGGAATTTTACTGCCCGAGAAACCATCAGCCTCTCACATGACCAAGCGATAGAGACACCAAAAAGCCTTGAGGAGACAAAAGAATGATGAATTCAACCACAATGGAAGGTGCAGAAGAATGTACAAAAATAAATAAATCTTTTCATTCTTTCAAGTTTTGAGAGACTTGGCCTTCAATAACATGCCCTTTTAAAAACTAGAGAAAAATGCACACCTACACTCCACAGCAGTGGCACCACGCACAATGGTGTGAAACATGTGCCATCCCACATCTTGTCACGTCCCATTTTACAGCCCAAAACTTAGATTTTTTTTTTTTCTCCCTGCAATGCAAAAGGGTTGCTTATGTTGCTAATGGCAACATCCCATTAACCGGTGATGATGAGGAAACGGGTCAGGTAGGTTCACAGTGACACTTCTGCTGGCCATTAAACTGCTTCGAAGTAAAGGCCAGGATTTAGATATGAAAGCAGGACTTTGACAAGTAAATAGAAACACAGTTAATTAGGGTGCAGGCAAGATGCTGCAAATTTCACAAGCTTCTGTGCATTTATACACTCTACAATTATTGTCCTTTGGTTGCTCTTTCTCTCTCTGAGTGAATACAAGTCAGGTTTGTTGTTGTGGATGGTGAGCTTGCTCACCTCAAAGAGAATTTGGTAATGCTTTTAATGTCATTTCATCTGTTTTTTCCTGTTTGCGTCTTTCATTGTAGGGGAACAACAAGCTTGAAAGAAAAAGGAGAATTGTTGTATGACTAGATTTCTTTGAGTTGGATGTCTTATCCAGTTATTCAAACATGTGTCTGCTGCATGAATCATGACAGCTGTTGTCATGGCCTTCAAAATGCAACCCAAAACAAAGCACTTTGTCATATTTGAAGAAATATTTAATTAAGATTATATTATGTATTTGATCTGACTGAGAATATGAGGACACGTGCATTCTGATACTGTATAAACATGGTTATGCACAAAACTGGCCATATAAAACATGGTTATGCGTACTGGTCATGCTTTATGATTGGCTCTGCATGGGTAAGAGGACATTGCTTTGGTCCATACTATATTGCATGACTCCAAAGGTGGGTTGGATTCAGGGACCTTAATCTAAACAATGAATTGTTCTTTGATTTATGCACGTGTCAAAAAAAAGGCCTGTTGGCATCCCTGTGTATAAGCAAAGGGGGGAATAATGTGAATTGTAATTCATGAGGACAGAATAGACAGCCATAAAGGGATCCCAGTGATGACTGCACAATGTGCTTCAGTGCGCCTTAGGGAGAGTTAATAAAGAGTTCTGAGGCAACACATCGCTCTCTCTACTGGATTTTATCACGAAAACAGCATGCACAGGACTTTTGGTTTTTCCTGTACAGAGATATCTGGGTGACTGGGGATTATTGTCAACAACAGTCACCCTACTAAGCATAACTTAGGAGAAGAACTTTGTTTCCTTTATGCAGATCTTCTTTACTGAATAATCAGAGATATTAAGTATTGAGTAGAAAAAAAAAGTACACAGCATCAGCAACTTTGGCCTGCAAGGAATATATTTTACATTTAGTGGTGTAAATTCTTATAAGTTCTCTTTTTGTCAGCAATATCCTTTTTTTTTGTATCCTCTGGGCTTCTTCTAAGTCTTCTACACAAATGTAAATACCTCTCCATGTACTGTATGTGTGCTGTTGTGTCTCAACTGCACAGCTGTGTCTCATCCACTGTGGTTTTTGACTCAGGTGTGGCCAGCTGGCAGCGTGTTGGCACTGTGGCACTGGCATCAATGTGTCCCCCGGTAGTCAGAGTGCCTAGAGGCTGCATACTGGCTGTACATCTGCATGTGTGTTTGCATTCATAAATGTAACACCTTGCACAAATGTGGATATTTAAAAAAAAAAAGAAAAAAGAAGCTTTTTAAAAAATGTTTTTGCTAATGATGCAGCTGCCCTTGAAAACTGATTTGAGTTCCATTCTGTGATTGCATGTCCTGGTTTTCCCACTTGCTTCATGATTTTCCAAAACATGGGCAAAGCAAAAAAGGAAAAAACTCAACATTAAATATTAAAGAACAATAGATAATCTGATCAGAGCTGGTGACAATAAGAACTGGTAGCAATGTTGGATTACTACCCCCACCCCTGCCACAGAAAGGGGGCTCTCGGTGACAGATGAGCTGATATATCACACACACCACTGTGCTGACAGCTGCCGCTGTCAAAGCTTAACTCCGACCTTTCAGCTTCATTCATGTGACTGCATGTGTGAACACAAACCGAGCAAGGGAGCTCCTCCAGTGACATGGAAATGCAACCACACACACACACACACACACACACACACACACACACACACACACACACACACACACACACACACGCATGCATGCATGCATACATGGATAAGCTCTTTTTTTTATTTATTTTTTTATCATTTGTTAACTTTTTGTTATACAGTTTTGGATGAATACACACGCATGCACTGTCCCCTTACAGATACACCTTTTTTTTCTGGCTAAATCTTTTTATTCCCCTTTTTCCCAACCCAGTGGTCCTGTGAGTTGGTTAATAGTGTGCAGAGGACTCTAAGGGACCCTCTGGCACTGGCTAATGGTGGGTAGAGTTAGTGCAAAAATGCCACATTGACCCTGCACAGATACCCTCATTACTCATACCAGCTCTGATGGGGAAGGGAGGGGGGGCATAACCATCTTGATATCACAGATCTTGAAATCGCACATCTGCTTTCCACATGGTCATATATCAACTGTAAGACTTTAAGTGGATCAGGATGATGGGAGATGGGGGCTGAAACCAAAACCATTATGTGTATCTGCCTCAGTTTCAAGGAACACATACAAGTCTTGTTTGAAGATTCTTATCTCATGTCTTAACTAACATCAGCCTCCGTAACAGTTTGGAGGCAAACATCTTGAATTGGGCAGGCGGTGAGGCATGAGATAGTGGTTTGCACTGCACCGCGTAACAGGAAGGTTCCCTGGTTTCCGGTGAGAGCAGTTCCATGTATAGAATTCATATGTTCTTCCAACACCTGCTTTGGTTCTTTATCTACTTTGGCTTCCTCCAACCATCCATTAATAGTCATGTTAAGTTAATTGGTGATTCTACATTAACCATAAGGGGGAGTGTGAGCAGACTGTGATGAACTAATGATGGTGCACCCAGGTTGACATGTCTCTGTCCTGCCTGAATGAACTGGATAACCTGTTCTATTTTGTACAGATTCTGCTAAGTAAAAGACTGTGTCCTTGATTTTTAAATTCCGTTTAAATTGGACTTTTGTAATGGTATGATACACTTACATGTCATAGTATAGCATGGCTTGCTGATGTTTTTTTATCTGTTGTACAATGTAACTAAAGAGTTCTGTAGCATCCAGTTGTTATGATCACTTCCAAAAGTTGTTCAAACTCTTCTTAACTTAAGGTCTAATGCAAAGCCACGCAATGCAAAAGTACTCTACAGTCCTCACTTTCAAGTCAGTCAGTTTCAAAAGAATAAAAAGAGACTTTATTTTGGATGTGTTGCCACATCTTCATACAGCAAAGATACATACAGAGATTACAGTCTGTGTAATGACACATGGAAGAGCTGCCATGCTAGTCTATACCTATAGTATGTTGTGCAATAATGACTTTTGCATTAATCTAGCATTTAATATATTTTCTTTTGGTATTTTTTATTTCTAAACCAGAAGAATTGCCATAAGCTGTATGGAAATGAGGTTGTGTTAACAGCAGGCAAAGAGCCCTGGCTTGTTTTATAACGGATAACCCAGTCAACAAAGACAGCCAGACAAAATCACCAAATCTAAAGCCAAGACTTTGTCTATCAGAGAATGTGAAACTACATTGTGAGTGATGGAAATTTGCAGATTTTTTGGTTCAATGAAAAGCTTTGCCAAATTATTTTACTGATTAGCACATTTTAAACTAAAGATGAAATGGGTGGGGGGTTGGGGTGGCTAATCAGTAAAATCAGCTGTAATGTATTGCAGGGTTTGAATGAAAAGTTGCAGACTCCTGGCACACAGTGGTTGATGAGTTGAGACAACCCCAGTGCACCATGCTAAGCAAGGAGCAGCATGTACCAAACTTCAAGCCAATGTTATGAGAATGAGAGTATGGAGGACCAGGAGAGTCATCAAAAAAGCAATACAGCATTTTCATGATGATTCATTAATTGTGAAATAAAAATATAAATTACTAAATATAATTTCAAATTCAACAATTAATTCATATAAGAAATAAATCAAATTTCCAAAGCATTTTTGTAATTGCACATTTGAAAGGGAATTATTAAAGAGGAATTACATATTATATTAATTAATTCATTATTAAATCCTGTTATTTGAAATTGTATTTTCAAATCCAATTTCAAAAAGCAGAATTTAATGACACAATTCATAAATTTGGTTAGAAATACCTTTCCATATCATACATTTAAAAAAGTTCCCTTTTCCATTTCCATTTCCTTTTCCCCCTCCCATTTTCAAATCTTTTTTGCAAATGCATTTCCTAAATGATTTACTCTTTCCATTTAGCTTTTCTGTGACCCTTCTGGGCCCTGAACACACTCAAATCCAAGTTCAACCAATCACAGCCGCTCCACATTGTGCTCCACGTAGTACTCCAGCTCTCTCATTGGTTAGACAGCAACACTTGGGTCTCAACAGCTAGCTAACAGCTAGCTAACAGCTTGCTAACCAAGTTGACAGTACAGATCCTGATAATGCAAATACACTGTAAGAAGACAGCTACAGAATAGGTGAAACTTTGAAGCCTCCACACTCATCCATCACTGTCTTTAGTGTTTTTTAAACAAACTGAAACTTATGAGTTAGAATAGCTATTTACTGCCAAGTTATTTTAAAAACTCTAAAAATATATAAATCAGCCGCAGCTGTTGTATTTGGTTTCAATGTATAAATTTTAATGTAATGTCAATTTGACCGACATTCCCTTTATAAAGAGGCGTGAGACTTGTGTAAGTTCCAATACTGTTTGGCAAAGTGTATTTACTTGAACACAGACCATTATCACATTCCAAATATCAACTGAAGGCTTTTATACCCTCTTGTTTCAGGCAATTAGCTGGGACAGCCCATTGAGGTGGGGCCAGAATATAAAGACTATAAAATATGCACAAAATATATACATAGAAACAACAACCTATCAAACAAAACATAAGAAATAATATTTACATTACAATACCTATACATATTTCAATAACTCATATTTCACCATAACAATACACATTCCATATATCTCAACTACTTCCCCCCTTATCATGGTCTGCCCCACAAGCTCTTAAGCAGGTCATTTAACCTACTTCCCTCTTTTACCTCCCCTGCCCAGCAAAGAAGACATCAGACAGATGGCCAAATGATGCTTCCTGAAGCAATGAGGCTTTCCAGCCCATTACTTCACTAAAAGGCTCACTACCTGAAGCTTCATCCATAGCTCACTACAGTGCCATCTACTGCTTGACTTGAAATGCGACAGTTGAAATGTCAAACAGATTTTAGTGTTGCAAACATTTTTTATAATCCTTTGATCACTTTTTTGTGGTTTTGTGTTTTTTTCCAACATCATGGACTCATGATTCATATATATATATATATATATATATATATATATATATATATAAAGGGTTTTTATTAGGGCTACCATAATTAACTTGTTAATTCAAAGATATAAATCTGTGAGATTTATGTGTTTAATATTTTATTTTAAAAATTTCAATATTTTAGCAAGAGAAGCTGATTTCTGAATGCACCAAAAAAAACCATATCCTCCTTATTCATGAAGATTCTGATAGTTTTCAACCTTATATTTAGACAATAACCGCAGGATGACATCACACACAGTCGTCAAAAAGTTATTTAACCACCTGTCTACAACAACCCACAAAGTACAACAGTGTTACCTCACTTTTATTTTGAAAAACCACACTATCCAGACTATGCGAGGCCTCATTTGTCATTGATCACATGGTTTTTAGCGATATGATACAAGCATCTGTGCGAGGCTCCATTTGCCACACCCCTTCCGTACTCGGTACACGCCTCGACGTCTCGGCGTCTCGGCTGCAAACGTCCCATTACTATGGTGAGTACTGCCATTACTTTGCTGAGCATATTCTACACATAGTAAACAAAAAAAGTTACAATTAAGTATGTCGCAAAACTCTGCAATTACTAATTAAAATTCTAATTTACACACGGAAGATGACCAATCCCCCTCTGCAAACCAACAAACATTTCCACCTTATCAATCCTTCAATTAACTATAATTTTATCTGTGTCCTCATTTAAAGTCAACCAATCATCCAATTAACATCACACAACAGTTCACCAAAAAGTGGTGATGGAACCACAAGTCTTCATCACACATAACTTGATAAACTGTGATGGTAAACATAGTTGTTATACCCCTTCAAACACAATATGCTAACATGCGTTCATTAGCATTTAGTACAGATCTGGTTGCTGCTGGCTAACCTCTGAAACATAACCTCTAAAAGATGCCACTACTGCAGACACTTGTGTCATTCAATAAAACTTAACTAACTAAAACTTAACTGAGCCAAAGAAGAGAAAATTAAGAAACATTCATATTATGAATTATGAATTAATTATTATGATCATTAAGTGCTAAACATGTATGTTGTTAGTTAACTTTAATTACCCATCTTGGAATTTCCCTTTATGGGATGAATAAAGGTCTATTCATTTTATCTTGGAATTTTTTTGTCATTTTTAAAAAAAAATTGTACATGTATTTCCTTGTTAATAAAATTGTGTTCATTTTTGTATGATGAAAATGTGAAGAAACTTTGAAAAAAGTGGGGAAAAAACCCAAACAAACAAAAAACAAAACAAAAGTGAGCCACCGTCTGGCCTTGTTAGCGCTGGATTTCAGAAGGACTTGTCAGCTAAGTGACAGGGGAACAAGCAAAACCTGTTATTGTTGTGGCTGTCAGACAAAAAATTCAGGACAGCACATATACCCATCTCTCTTTGAAACATGTATATTCTTCCAGTTACTTGACTGAAATCCCAATAAGCTCAATGACTGCTGCTTCTTAAGGAATTAATTTGGAGGATGCCTCTGACTGGTGACTACAGCTGGTTTGTGTTTACTCGCAAATCATCTTGGCAGTTAACTGTCATCATAGTATTGTACAGTAATAATGAAGGCAAAGTTTCTTTCTTCATTGATTTTCACGCCATGTTACCAAACAGAATACAAAGGTATTAGCAAGTATCACTGTCTCCAACAGCTTCCACTGCTTAATTCCAGTCCCAACCTTCTTTTTCTCCCATCGTGGAAAGTATTTTTTACTTCTCTTTCTTTTTTTAATGTGTGTGCGTGTGTGTGTGTGTGTGTGTGTGTGTGTGTGTGTGTGTGTGTGTGTGTCTATCAGTCACGCCTGAGCTCCTGAAACTGGCACCTTTGCACGGTTAACTCATCACAGTCTGCAGCTTTTCAACCAGACTCTGCCAGAACACTCAGTCTTGCTAAGTGGTTGTATGCTTTCAGGCCAACCTTTTACTCATGATTGTTATTTCTGGTCTTTTAGTGATAATTCTGTTTCTTGTTGTTCAGATTCATGCTTGCCAAGCTGCCAGTCACCTTAACTTTGTAGCCTTGCAAATTTCAGTGCACACTGCTCTTCCTATCTGCCCCAGTCTTCATCAACTCAGCTACTATATCTATTTTATTCAATTATTTTCTACCACTACCACCTTGCAGCCTCATCTGGCACCGTCTCTTAGTTCTTTACATAATTTCCTGTCACCTTTAAGTTAGTGACTCTGCGATGAACTTTTATAACATTTTATGAATGCATTACTATTTTGTCTCTTTACAGAGCTTAACATTATGGTTACGTAAAAGAGTTTCAGATGTATGTCATTAGTGAAATCAATCAGAGAGCTGTGAGTATTTTGGGTTTTATTTCTCAATCAATTAACATGTTGCTCATTAAAATTTATATTCTTTTAACTTCAACACAAATTTACCCCTGCAATGGAGAGCTTTAAGCTTATTGATTAAAGCCAAATGGCTCAATGAATACATATGTTTAAAACAGCAATCCTCATGGGAGAAAACTGACTATTTAGTTCAGGTTAGTCAGGTGTGTGTGTGTCTGTGGGAGAGAGAGAGCGAGATGTGTATTTCATGTTTACATATTCATGTTATCCCCTCTGGATACATTTTTTATTCCTTATTTATATTAATTTGTTTGAACTGTGAATTTTTGTTCGTCTTTATGAGAGATGGAGTGTTTTCTTATGTCTAAGACTGGAACAAGGTCTCTAACAGGGTTCTTGTTTTCCTTACATGGTTACATCTCTCTAAACTGGACAATGATTAGTTTAAAGACAGGTGTTAGTCTGCATCGGGGGGGCTGGCAGAAAGCCTGTTGGTGTTTCAATTAATGGAGGAAAATAAATGTACAGGTTCATTTAGTTGGCACTAGAACTATTTAGGCAGTGATTGGTGAGCTTGTTGGATGAGTGCCTAGAATACTATCCAGCTCATAAAAAGGGACATTTATCCTTCTCATCGGTTGTCACACCGCTTTTTCTCAAGATATCGCGCACCTTTCTCTACTGCTGCTGCAATGTCTTTATCTTCATGTAGCATCTATCTCCCATATGGTTACATCCAGGCTAAGATCCTTCTTATCCTCTCCAAAAAATATATATATTTTGAAGCTGAGAACAGCCATTCCTGCAATTTTTTTAATGCCTGTATCTGAAGATCAAACTTTTCCTTTTTTAATCTTGAGATCACAAAATTCGTTTTCAGGTAATAACATGTTAACTTACCAAGCTTGCTTGAGAAATTGGCCTTTTCTCTAGGCAATGACCACCTACTGTAACTGATTATCACAAGATAACTTTGTTTTCTCTAATTTTCCATTTTCCTCTTGCATATTTCCATTGCAGGTGTTTTTTTTAAATTGTAGTTGTGTTCTATTCAAAGAAATTTACTTTTTCTACTTAATTATAGCCCCAATCAACATAGCCTATTCTGTCTCTGTCTGGTAACATCAATTCATTTCCTTTAAACCAGTCACTGAAAATGTGTCTCATTCACATTTCTTCCTTTGTATATAGCAGATATGTTGACAACTGTACTGTAAGGAAACCTAGATAATTTTAGCTGAGATTAAGAGTAATCTGTCATTTTTATGGAATGTGATGCAAAATGAGAAATGTTCTTAAAGTCACTTGAAATAACACGTAGGCCTACTGTCTTAATGTAAAATACTTTAAGGTGTCAAAAGCAACAAGGATGTTTGTAAGGATGTGAGAACTTGGTAGTGTGTGACAACGTGTAAATAGTCTGTCAAAGGTAGCCTTAACACATTTTCCAGATTAATGTTGTCCTTCTTAAAGTCTGATTATGTGCCACTCAGACAGACGGACCAGAATCAATAGGTGAAGAGGTCACTCTTCCTGACACCCAACTGATTTTAATTTTCTCACTGATATTTACTTCTTTAATTTTGCATTCAGAACACAACCTGTTTTCATCCATTAGTAATAAGCTCACATTGGTGTACAGAGATATTTTTCAAAAAACATCAGGGTACCTGCAAGATAGTTTGGGGGGGCATCTTTTGTAGCTCTGTTTGAGAATTTTAAATAAAAATCTGGTTTTCTAGAAGAAATCAGTAATGATGTGAATTTCTGTCAAATCATCAGTTAAGATTTTTGTGAATTTATGTATTTAAAGTTGTAAGTTTAAAGAGTATAAATGGTTTGATCACCAAAGACAAAATGTTTAGTAAGTCATATTTGCAGACAATTTTACTTATTTGGAAGTTTGTCATCTCTGAAATTAAATAGGCCATGTTTTCAATGAAATGGTTATCATAAAACAAAATACAGGCAACAGCATTGACCCTGTACTCATTGCCAGAAAATGACATTGCTGTACGGTTAAAGTTAACACACAGTTGTCATGAAGGTAATCTTAACTTATTAAACCTAAAATGTTTTTTTGCACCAGGGTGTAAACATGTTTAATTCTGCTGTGAAGCTGGCCTTTTTATCATGTGAGTCTATTGGGATTTACTCCCTTTTGGAGCCAGCCCCCTAGTGGAGGAGGGGTGAACGGCAATTTTTGGCACTTCCACACTTTTTTTTACTTTTTTTGCACTTTTAACTGCTGGAGGTCTCCGCTTGGTTGAGCTGATAGAGAGCCATTTGTGAGATCATAAGGTCATCTATCTGATGCATCTGTCAATTTAGTCTATAGTATGAAGTGCTTGTAATTTCACATTTTTATTCTTTACTTGAATGGGTTACTTGCATGTTTGATTTTAGCGCCCCACAGAAAAAGAAAAATCCCAAATGTTTATGTTTACATATAGAGGTGATGGAAATCAAATTAAGCAGTGACCAATTCATTCTGATCCAACAGAAACAAATCCACATTACTCCAATTTGTAATAATAGTGTTTATACATGCCATTTTATAGTTGCAGAGCTAAGGAAAACCAACAGATAGCATCAAATCTGGCTTTCAATTAAATCCCCCATCCTGAGCATGCACATGGCAACTGTAGAAAGGAAAAAGCAGGCTTTTAACATGAAGGAAAAAAACACCGGCAGGACCCTGCTCAGGGAGGGCGGCGACCTGTTCCTGCCTCATCCTTTGCAAACCAAGTTGACAGATGGTGTGCAAAGAAAGCTAATTTGAAAGCTAATTAATTCCTATCAAACCTATCAAACTCTCAGCCAATTTTTTTCCCTCTTTAAGACAGGCAACAAGATTTATTTTCTTCTTTTTTTTTCGTTTTTGTTATTTATTTTATTCATTACTTATGTTCCAATCGGATTGACTATTATGTTGTTTATAATTGGACACTCTTCACATGCATTGTATATACAATATGCACACTGGAATTCAGTGTGCATTGTTGAAAAAAAAAATAAAAATAAAAATAAAAACTCTCAGCCAATGAATATTGTCAAAAGAAATATTGTTCATTTATATTTCTTTTAATATGGAATTTATAGATGGCATGTAATATAATTAACTAAATGATTGGGCCTCACTATTGCCCATCAAGTGTGAGTCAGCAATCCTGAGGCAAGAACCATCCCTTTGGTGTCAGGCTTTTCATCCACAGCTTGTCTGACACCAAAAAGGCCCGATGAGTAAATGAAAACAGACAGACTGGACAGATTAAACAATTGCCCATTTCTTTTATGGTTAACATTTGATTGTAGCTGCCATTTAAAACTGAAAGCTCATACTCCATTACTATAAATAGATAATTTCTTTTTTTAGTAATATCCCTTCACTTTAGGCATCCTTTAAGCAGTTGAAAATAAAAGAGAGTTAGAGGTGTGGACAAGGTTGAATTGTGGGTTGATAAGCAAAATAGTTTTTAAAGAAATAATGTCTCTCATCTTACTATGTTTCATTACTGTAATATCACACGAAGCTATCCTTTTTCATTTTTATTTATATTTTTTTATTTTGAATGGACTTTTAAACAGTCTGCTGTTTCACATTGCATTGCACGCACACGCATAGTCGTCCATCCTGGTAACATCCCATATCTGTATTTCTGATTAATACTAGCCTGTGGTCATCCATCAACATATGGCTGTCATTACTCCAATCGAATCCTCACTCTGAAATGCATTAAGGGGGGAAAAAAAGGAAAGGAAAATCTGACTTTTTTTGCTCATCGTCCCATCTGGTGACATAGATAATTAATCACCTAAGCTATGTGCCTCTGTTCGTCATTATTTAGCCCCAGAGAAGAGGCTGTTGTGTGTGTGTTTTTATTACTTATGTGTTTTGCTGAGTATGAGCTGGGTCTCTCTCACTTTTTCAGCTTTTTTTTTAATGACAGTTTGTTTGCTGTTCTTAAAACAAACATAATCAGATTAACAGCAGCTTTTGTTAGGCATCACCACATTGGACATTACACCCACATTTACAGGAATAGCAGTTAAACTGATGATGGGTATGAGGTTACTAAAATTAGTTTAACAGTGTCAAATGGATATTTTAACCTGTGATAAACTGGAACAACAAGAATGTTTACCGTCAAAGAGAAGAGTTGGCAAGATTTCAGCTATGCAGAGATTTCAATTGCCAAAAAGGGTGGATTTTACTTGAGACTGATTTATGCCAGTTCAGACTTTGGCCTTATTAAATTTACTGCATGAAATTTCAATTGGAAGCCAAAACACAGTGATGTTAAAAAAAAAAAGAAAAGAAAGGGCATCGTCTTTTAGGTGTTGAAGTTTTACTTATTAGGTCCTTACTTATCAGGTCTTAAAATAAGTGACGTCAATCAACCCAAAAAAAGCCAAAGTAGTAAGTGAAAAATCAAGTACACCCTTTTAGCATCTAAAGGAATCAAGAGGGTAAGTGTGGCTAATCAAATAACCTTGATTAAATGATCATCGGCAAGTGTGAGCGCCTCTATAATAGCAGAAGTTGAGGCACTTCACTTGTCTATAATAGTCAAGAGGGTGCCACAATGCCAAAGAAGGAAGACATCAGCAGTAATCTTATCCAAGGTAAACGCGAGCATTTCAAAACATATTGGAGTCCATCATTTTACAAACAGTATGGTCACACGCTTGCGTCAAGCTACAGCTATAGCTCGACTAAGCCAGCCATTACTTTTGTTTTCTCTTTAATTCAAGGATAAAAGTAGCTTTAGAAAACTAAAATTAGGCCTGCACTAAAACTCAACTTCAGAGGTGTTACCTTTGAGAGGCAGCGTGTGGTGAAACAATAAATCAATTGTATTATGTTTAGTTTTCCCTTTCTGACCTTGCCTATGTTTCTGTAATTAGTTAATAAAATAATTCGGAGGTATCAAAAGTTTAAATTGTTAGCAATATTTGGAATAAATCTTAAATACAACCCTTGAGATTGTGATGAGATAAAGGTTAACAGAACTGGAGGTGATCTGGACACTCACCCCTTTGGACTGTTCAGTCTGTTGAGACTCATTAACAAACTAGACAATGTCCATGGTTCCATCATTGTAGTCTTTTCAGTGCAACTTAAGAACAAACATAAACTTTTTAAATTTTTTTGAATGCCCAATTGGGGGATGAAAGAAAATGGGGTAAGGAAAAATGTACTAGTGAAGATCTGTCATACAATTCCAAAAAAATAATAATATGAAACACTATTACCAAGTCAGATTTAAACGACCTCAATGTCAATCTCATTCAATAAAAGAGAGCTCCAAAGCTTATGACCTTCTAAAGCATGCATACCACAATGTGCATACAATCTTTCATTCAAACTGCATTGAACTTGAACACACCCAACTCCTTATGGCTTCACTTGAGTGCCTTGCATTTAGAGAAGAGATAACAGAATGGTTATTATAGTAGGTTCAAGGTGATTCCACATCTTCCAGCTTGGTAGTTAACCAAGACTACAGAAGTATGCCAAAGCGTGCATTTGTTTGAGATCATGTTTTAAAACATCCTTGACTAGTCTATTCCAGAAGCTTTATAACCAAACCATTTGTAAAAGATTTGAAATTCTTTTCAGACAATGCAAACCTACCATTAGAGGATGCAAGCAGGGGACAAAACTAGTAGGAACTCAAGTATTCATATCATTCTTAGAAAGCCATGAGATAGCATACTTACATTGCGTAAGGATCTCAAACCACGTGATACACAGAAAGACATATCATCTATCTGGTTCATGCACTTGTGCACAATGTCAGAATGGCTTATCACAAGCTATGGTATAGGATTCCCAGTGGGCTTCTTACGCCTGCCAAAAATATCTATGCGCATCTTTGACATTTTTCATAAGGTTACTGTCAGTTAAAAATCGCTGAACTTGACTGACAGGTTCTGGTGTCATCACTACTTTTCAGACAACCAATCAAAGTGTTTCAAGCCAATTGTATGATCTGTCAGAATTAATCACATCAAGCACAGAGAAGCATGTTCATAGGAGCAGGAGATCACCCTGACACCAGTGTTACTGGTGATTGTTGCACCAACTACCAGCTGTGAGCTTGTTGCAACGCTCATCTTACCTAACAGGTGCTTATCTACTCGAGCAAAAACAACCTTCATAGAACCATGCAGTAGTTTGACTACCATTATATTTGCGCATCACGCACCCAGTTCTACTTCTCTAATAGTCATTGTCCAGTCATCTGAAGCAATTGCCCCTCCCAAAATTTCAAAGGCTACAGAACAATTAAAGTCTGACTTCGGCTCGAAATTAGTTTTAATTCACCCTCTGATGAATGGATAAAAAAGTATCTAGAGAAGGAGATAATGGACAGAATAATGATGTGGAGATAGCCTGAAAAGATCAGGTATAAAAGCTAAGGCCGTTGGAGAATGATGGGGCTAAAACATGTTTTTCACCTAGAGGAAAAAGTCATTACATACTGTAGGTAAAGAGTGGATGTGTCGGCTGTGAAATATTAGATTCTTAGCATGCTGCCAAGCAAAATCAAAAGACTAGTTACAGAATTTTCTTCAAATGTCTTTTGAAGAGGAAAGATTAAACAAGATCTTAAAGCATTTAAATCACGATTTGATTTTACAATAAAATGCCCCTTCATCAATGCTTATGTAGTCTTTTGAGGAGCAAATAGCCCGATCCCTGCTGAGAATACTAACAACCCTGAAATTAGTCACAATGAATTTGACTGATGTCAGGACAGGAACGATTCCAGTTTAAACTATCCATGTGAATATACTGTAGGTTAATGTATTTTAGTAGAAAACAAACACACAAGGTTCAATTTTCAATCTTATAAATTCATTATGTTGCACTAAAATGTCACTGCCTTTTTGGCTGATAATGGATTAAAGTGGTTAAATCAAATGTTTCATAATTATCTCAAGTTGTCACAAGAGAGAAGTTTTTCAATACTTGTGAAAAACAAGAAGTAGTTCAGGGGAAGTTAGAGGCTTTCATGTTAATATGGACTGAAAAGCAAATCTTCATGTGCATGGGTAATAAGAAATTTACAAATAAAGCTGCAGAAACCAGCTTACTGACAGTGCTTCCAGACAGTGTTCTGGTTTTGGCTCCAGCTCCATTCTGGACTTTCAGAACAGGTGCTTTGGTGGACCATCCTGTGTTGATAACCAGTTGAACCAGAACCAAAATGGGAGGACTTTACTCCATGGAAGTAATGTGGAAGCAAAATGGTGGATCTGTAAAATTTGTCCTGTTTGTAGTCAACCCCCGGTCTTTATTTCAGATTGACCAGGGTGGGGAAGGTGGCTTCTTCTTTAGGTGTGACTGCTGTTGTGGCCTGATTCTGCACCCCTGTTGGTTGGCTGGCCGATGACCCATTCCACTGTCAACAGCTTGAAAGTTACACATAACACCTTGACCAACTCCTTTTGCCTCAGTCTTTCTTTCTGTCACTTCACTTTCCTAAGCTGAGTGTTTTTGGTCAGCTGTTCAAATGAATCCAGCCTTTGCTTACTGATGACATCATCTCTTGCGAATCATGAACAATAGAGAACCAACTGGTAACATTGCAGATGTGATTGGTGTATGCTGGTGGGAAAAAGATATCTGTCCACTAAAGTAAAATAGTAATAAAGTTGTTACCTATGAAAGATACAGCTTTGCAAGAAGAACTGTGGAATTCACATTTTATTTAGTCATTTTCCTCTCCACTGAATTGAAGCATGCACAAGAAACTCCCAATCTGAAAAGTAATCCCACTCCAGGCCTGCTTTTACATATGTGTTTAAGTAGAACTGATATTCTAAATAATACTAATAATGTTTGTGATTTATGCTTATAATCTGTGCTTTTTATCTTTATACATGACAATATGTATAATGCAAATGTCATTGTGTACAAGGCAATGTCAGAATGCTATGGATTGTATATACCTCAATTGTATAATTTTTCATTAAGTCCAACATGATTTTTTAAAAATACTTTTAAAATACTTTAATACTTCATTTTGGAGCTTTTTTAATTGGTCCTTCTAAAACATGAACTGTTTGTATTAAATTGTCCATTGGATGGGTGGTGGGAGGGTATGAGTGTGTGCGTGTTGGGGGTGTATGTGTTGAGAGTGTGTGAGGGGGCAGAGGAGGAGGGTGTGTGGGTATGTGTGGATTGATGGTGAGAGGGCAGGAGTGCGTGTGTGTAGGGGTGGGGGGAGGGTGGCTGGGGGCACTGGGGTGCGGATTGGCCCCCGTTGGGTGGCAGTCTGGGGTGGCCGGGTCCTATCAGGGCCGGCAGCTACTGGTCTCGGCCTGCCGGGGCCGCTGCCCTGTGGCTGTGGGAGGCTCTGGCTGGGGCCTCCCTCTGCCGCCTTCCCAGGTGGGCGGATGGTCGTCCCCATGGTGGGGGTGCTGGGGTCCGGGGGTGGTTGCTGATCACCCGGGTCTCAGAACGTGGGATATTCTCGGCATGTGTCTGTATTTGCGTAGTGTGTTGTTGGTGTACGTACACACCGTGTCGTCATGGCGATCCTTGTTTGTTTTTCCAGGAATCCGACCAAGTAAAGATTTTCTTTGTGTTTTTTAAAATAATGATTAAAGGAAAGAAACAGAGTAAAGTTTAACCTGGAGGAAAAGTTTATCTCCAGTTATGTTTTTATATTGATGTTTCAGTGAAAGAGACAGAAACTAGAAGCCGTGAGGAGACGTAAGGACCAAAACTTTATCCTTTTTCTGCTTCCAACTCATTTAACTTGAAGGAAAGAAGTTTTTTTTTTATTTCATTCAATAAAAACAAAACAAATCAAACTTGTTTTCAACAAAAACTTTCATTTTTCTTCTAAATACAACGTAACGCTCCTTTAATGTGGCTCTAAAACAGGCTTTCCTGAACTTTCATAACAACTTTCTCTCTTCTGAAATCTCTGCTGAATGTTTCCTGGCAGCTTTAAACATCACAAGTTAGATATAATCAACTATTTCATAGATTTCAACAGTTTCTGACCCATAAATCGATGAATCTGTGTATGCGTGGCTGTGATTTACCAGCTGCCACCACAATAAGACTCAGTCTTTGTTAGTTTTTACTGGCGTATTTCTGCCTTTTTGTCCGAGTCGTCTCACTGGTACCACTAAAAACCTTTTTTTACTGGTTCTGAACCCAACATCCAACCTCTGCGGCTCGTTCCTGTGCCGGTCCCTGCAGCCTGGACCAGTTTCTACATCCTTACAACCCACCTACAGATATAGGAAATGAGCCGTCTTCCTATAGAAATCTGACTCTTTCAGCTTCTGTTTGTTTTGGACTGAAACTAAAATAGATTTTCATATTTTCCTTTTTTTTTTTTTTAAATGTTTAAAGGGACAGTGTGTAAGAATTTCTCCCACCTAGCGGATAAATTGTATTTTGCATTCGAATGAATAATGCTCCCTAGCGCCTCGCTATTTCAAATGCGTATTGCGACTACGGATGATCAGCTACATTATTTCAAGCATACTTCAAACTTCATTGAATCATTATTGTGAGCATGTATTAGTATTTACTCATCGAGTAAGAAAGTAAATTATGTTGCCTATTGTTTTT
>JAOXYM010000018.1:8429960-8445708 GCA_028567055.1 Leptatherina wallacei
TAACTGTTATTCATATATCATCAGACTAGAAACTAATCAGATTTTGTGTTATTATCCAACAGTTTAAGGTTTTTATAACACAGATTTTCACAGTGTACGAAACAAACGACCAGTTTTCTGTATTCAGTCTGATCCCGTCTGTTATTCTCAATTTTGACACCAACATTTACATTTTTGCTGCAAATGAATATCGGTTCTAAATATCGGTTATCGGCTTCCTTAATTACTAATAATCAGTATCGGTATCAGCCCTAAAAAAAACGATATCAGTCGATCCCTATTCTCTACACTATATCAGATTTATTCCCCTGTTATTTGATCTCAATGTAGCTGGGCGTTTTTGAGATGATTACATTGTGTCTTTTTTTGTTCTCACTAAGTTGAATATATAATGGTAAGATTACCAGAAATGACCAAATATAAATTTTTATGTTATGTTTTGAAATCCTTCATAGCTGATGAAAATGTCTTTAAACAACTGTGATCACATTCAAGTGTTGGAGCAGACTCCTGCACAACTCATTACCTACCATCAGCATTGACATTTAAGTGTCACGGTCAGCATGATCAATTGCTCTGTGTCTACTTCTGTTGCAACACTTAACACTTCTTATCGATGTGGAAGATAAGACTGAAGTGAGAAGAAAAAAATAAGTTAGAAGTAGTAGAAGCTGACAGAAAATCAGCCGAACATGTGCAGAAAAAGGGATGGTGGTTAAAAAGGGCAATGTTAACAAAGGCAACCTCTCACTGTGTCCTTGTATCTGTCAGAAAATGAAGGAGGTAATTGTTGCAGATTGGAAAAGTTAGCATTTTAGCACGTTGTAAATGTTAAAATAACTTTTTTAACCCTGTTTTAAAAAGTTTTCTTTAAGCTAAGTAGCTTAACCTAAATAAACAACAAAATGAATTCCAAAGATAAAAGAAAATAGTTGGAAGTAATGGCCCCTTGAAGGGAGTTACCCTATTCTCCTGGATGGAAGTGTTTATAGTTATGCTTTCAACTGTCATGGTTGGGGACTGGAGCCTATCCCAGCTGGCATCGTGACAGAAGTGGGGTGCACCCTGGACAGGTTGCCAGTCCACCACGACTACCTCCAGTCCACATGTTTTTACACAAGTCCAAAGCATAGCGGTGTGCATTATTTAAACAATGTGTACTTTTCCAGCTATAACTAAGTTTTACATTCTAAAGCCCAACTAAATTCCCTTTTCGGCTGTTCCCTTATGGGGTCACCACATCAAATCATCTGCATCCATCTAACCCTATCCTCTGCATCTTCTTCTCTTACACCAATTAACTTCTTGTCCATCCATTTTCTGTACCGCTTAATCCATGCAGGGTCGCGGGTGGGCTGGAGCCTATCCCAGCAAGTATCAGGCGAGAGGCAGGGTACACCCTGGACAGGTCGCCAGTCTATCGAGGGCCTAACTTCTTGTCCTCTTTCACTAAAGCCATAAATCTCCTCTTTGGTCTATGTGAGAGATTCTATAAGAATTTTTACATGAAACTAACAAGCGGACCAAAAATAGCAAAAAATGGCTTGGACTTTTCAGGGTTAAACAATGAGGCATAGTTACAACAAAAGACAAGACTTCCAGCAGAGACACAGCTACCGGGAAGAATTGTAAAGATATGCACTTGTGGAAGTTTATTGCATTGGCTCTTTGTCTAAACTCACCGTACCCTTGGTCGTCCCCGAAATTAAAGATCATTTTTAATCACTTTGATAATGGAAGCTACTTTTTTTGTTAAGAGGAAGCTCTGATAGATATAAGAGTTTATGGGAGTTGACAAGGGACATTGCACTGAGGGCATTAGAACTGGCAGCCTGTCAAATAGCCTACTGGAAAAAAAACAGCAAGTCAAGATAGGAATACAAAGACAGAGTGTGGCGGAGGGGGGGCAGAGCTCGTGAGGGCAACCAGCAGATCACCAGACAGGACAAGTTTCCACCTTACCATCTTCCTGTACTTCATTCTCTACCTCCTCATCTTTCCATTGCCCAATAATTACAGTATAAGACACAGGAGGGATGCTGATAGCTCTCATTAGGCAACAACAAATAGCCAGGACACAAGAAACTTAATTAGCTGGGGACCCGATTGTTCTGTTGTATTTCTCTACCTCTCAACAAGATATCAGTTCTCGCAGGGGAGAGTGGAGAGTTCAATGAATTTAACATCACTAATATGTATGATTGTACTCTGTATAATTTATTTTCAAAGCCACTGCTTTCTCTGCAGGATTGATCCCTTTAAAACCCTTGTCTTCATCGAAAATTTGTTTTCTTTTTTGTTTTAGACAAGAGGTTTGACACCACAATGTCAACTTGTAGCATTGACTTCCCTTATTATGTCTGCCTTATTCAATTAATGTACTCATTTTCTTCTCCCCTTTGTATTCTTGCCTGACTTCCTCAATATCTTAGCAATTGTTGCACAACTCTTTAATTTTTGCATGCTCCATTCTATCCCTAGCCTCGCTTTATGTCATGTATTTATCACTGCAATCACCAGGTTTGCTCATAAGCAGAATAACAGATCACACAGGGTTTGTGTAGACCTAGCTTTAATCTGCATAGGCCCTACTGTCAAACCAAGCGGGTTACCACAGTGATGATTATCTTAATTAAAGTCTGTGTCATTGGGAAATGTGCATAAACAAGCAATAAGGTAACATCCTATCCAAAGCACACCAACAGCCCCTTCCAGAGGAAGTCAATGCTTACCTCACCATCTCTGCTCATAAGCCTTAGAAGCAGCAATCAGATTTTCAAGTCAATAACGTGACCTCATAAGGAGGCAGAAAATAAGGAAATAAAATGGTGGATGCAATATTCCAGATGGGATGTTGCAGACGCGTTTGCGCTTTGTCAATAATTGTCAATATTTTCTAATCTCTCAAAATGACTTGGAAGGCGCATATCGGAAAGCGTTTTTGGTATGCAAATCAGGACGCTATTCATCATCCAAGATGGATGGGTTTAGGAGATGGGCTGAAGGATGTCAGAGAAAAATGGGGTGCAGAGAAATTTATCTCACCCCTGCTCACCTTTTCCCTCCACCCCACACTTTTTCTCTAGTCTTTAGCTTATCACTTCCTCTGCCTCTGCCAGCCCTTACCGCTAGTTTCAAATTCACCCCAATAAAATCTGCCCTACTGTTGTCCTCCATTTACCAACTCTGTTGTGTTGGTGGGTAACCTCTTTTTCTTTCCCCCCTCTGCTTGGCTCTCTGTGCATGTTCTCAGGTTTATACAGCAGAGATCTGTTCTTTCCCTCTTTTCTCCTTCAGGCCATGTGCAGGTCATTCCCATTTTTACAGCCCACAGAATAGCTCTTGTGTTCAGAATACAAAGGGCTTTCTAATTTGTGGGCTGTGCTTTAATTTAATCATGTGGAAGGAGGTTTATTCTGCTGGTGCTGCAGAAAGCTCCCCCCCCCTCAAAGTTTCCTTTTTTGATTACAGACCTGTTGTAATTAACAACATCCTGCTAAAGTTACACAGTAATTTGATAAACCCCAAATTAACCTGGCTGACTAGTATTTTCCCCATTAGCACATTTCGATCCCCATCTCACTGTCTCAATAATCAAGAAACATCAGTGTCCATGAGCTGGGTCAGACGCTGTTGGCAGAGGAGCTGATGTTGTCATTTGATGTCTGGGTTCACCGGAGCACAGCAGATGCATATAAAAGACAGGAATGATTGGTGAATCACTGTTGATTGAGACCCGATTATCACACCCCTTGCTTGTAATACTGTCACACTTTGGTGCCAGCTTTATCTAGCAGGGCAGAAAGATGGTTTGTGGGGGCAAAGAGGATGCCCCATCCCTCCATTTCCTGCCATATCAGCCTGAACTAAAGGGTAACTGTGTTTTTCAGCAGCTGGTTAAATAGCTTAGCTCTCAGTGCAGTTATAGACTAGCATGAGATGCACTTTTACAACCGGACAAAGGCAAGAGTCTGCACTTTTAATTTTTTATTTCAATTATATATTTTATTGCATGTTTTTATTGCATAGTACTTTGTGTTTATGCTGCTGCTGAGTTGTTACAATTCCCCTTGAGATCAATAAAGTATCTGTCTGTCTGTCTGTCTATCTTCAAATAATTTGTCATGTGATCAGTGGTGGTGGTTTAGGGCATATACTAATATGAAGACTTTTGGTGTTGTACTTTCATGGGGCCAAGCAAGCAGTGTTCTTGTTGCCATGTGCCAAACAGCCACTCGTGTCAGTTCTTTGATCCAAACACAGACTATAATTGATCTTCTTTGAGAAGTTGTCGAGTGGTTTTTATTTTACAAGCCAATTTTTCTACTCTGCCTCTCTGTGATAGTGGGCATTACTCATATCACTGCTGCCAGCTTGACTAGAACATCAGACTAGTGAGCAGAGGCCAGTTTGGTCATATCGGGCTCAAACTTGCACACACAACAATGCACACGCATTAACACGCCAAGATGAATAATATGCTGGTTTTATCGCTTCCTGTCAGTAATCCTTTGCAGAGATGGTCTCCAAAGTGTGCTTTGTATGAAAACCAAGGCCTTGAGTCTCTCTGTGAGTGACTAAAGTGAATTTACACTATGAACTGCACTTCTCTCAGTTTGCAAGAGAATCAAAAGTCATGGACTTGAGTGTGAGTTTTGCAGCTTTTAAACATTCTCATTTTAAAAGGAGTTGCTTTAAAGATGATGTTTTACAGGGATACTGCTAAATGAAAGCTGTTTGGAAGAGTAGATGCTCATAGATGGGAGAATATTTAAAAGTGCAGCTCTTTATTTGATATTTGTGAAGATACACTTCTTATCTACAACTTACGTGAAGCTCTTGCTATATCTGTCTCATACTGAGGTCATGCAGATACAGATTCAGACACGGAGATGCCATGCATCATGGATTATCTCACTGATAATAATCTCTCTTTCTGAATCCTCTGGGAATCATTTAAGTCGGATTTCTTGAGAATGTTTTTTTTCTGAGTAATCATGGCTGTCATATCTTAAAAATCTTATCATCAAAACAAAAACTATGGGGGGATACCCACAATACACATTATGTTCATGAGAACAAGCTACTACTGTAGGTACTATTCTTCAGCTATATATAGGTGTGTGCATATGGTGTGAGTAACTTTTAAAAGATTGTAATGGGTTTCCAATTTGACACGGCCCATTTTAATCATGGGGGAATAATCTTAAATAGCCCCCAAAGACTAATTCTAAATGGAAGTCATAAATTAGTCAAATGGGATCACAAGTTAAATGATTCTTGACTTTGAGGATGGCCATTATCCACACACAGGCTGGCACACCAGAAATATCCATCCTTGACCCCGGGGGTCACACTCAGATCACTTTATCCACTTATCCCTTTTTTTAACACCTCATCATTTAAAAGAGAACAGTTTCCCTTTCAGTGAACTATTTCACAGCTTGTCCAGCTTGTTTTTCTTTTTACAACTCCAAAAAGTAAACTAAACTGTTTTCAAATTATAGTTAGTTTTGGGTGAAGATGTGCTTTATGGTCCAGAGTACCCCAATCTTTTGCTCTAGGCTTTTGTGCTGTATCCTCTGTATCCTTCCCAAAACGTTTTTGCTCTACATGGACTTCATGTCCTAAGGCATCATTGCTGTGTTTGACTAAGTTTAATTTTTTCTGCAAAGGATTTAATTATGAGTAAAATGCTTTTTGCTATAATTTTGCTAGGTATCCACTCAATTAGGCATTCACTGGTAGCATTTAAAGCTGAGAAAATCCATTGATACAGACTGAGAGATCCTTTAAACAACATGCAAATATGTAGATCTCACTAGATGGCACTGTTCCTTCTTGCCCAAAGCAGATAGTCTTGCAAATGAGGAGCATCCCTAAAAAGGCTTCCATATCTTGTACAGCATTTTTCAGCCAAGCAAATCTTATGTGAAAACTGAAAGCGGGTTTGATCAAATGTTTGTAAGAAGGTGTGCTTGTGAATGTTTGATTCAGTTTGATCAGATTACGGTGAATAGCCCTTGGAATTAGAGGATTTAAGATAATAGCTCTTAGTTTCTATAAGAATGAAGCTTGCAAAAACTCTCAGAGGATGCAAATAGAATAAAGCAATTTTAATAACTTTTGCATCTTGCATATTTTGCATCTTTACAAAGTAATCCACAATACTCCCTCACGTTAGTTAAAGGACAACAGGGCTTAAACAGATAGGATGGTGGTGTGGATCAGTGCTCATGTCACAAACAACCTTTTGCTTTGCCTGACATCACAAGAGACTCACAATCTGCATGGCCTAAAGGCATGCAGAGAGAGGGAGAGCAAACAATGCACACCTCAATGCTTCATGGCGCTTTCTCATGTTTGAGTGGTATTCTGCACCTGCTCCACTCATGTGGGGGCACGAAAGAGATAAATAACAAAAGAGGGGATGTTTCCAAGGACACCTCCAAACAAGGCTGGTGACTCGTGTTTTCAGTATAGAAAGCATCTGTCAGCTTTTTGGAGGATTTTTGGAGATGTATAAGCTGGTCATGTTCACTTGGTTTCATAAGCGCTATAGAAATCCATTTCCCTTTCCTAGATCCATACCAGCAGCGCGTTGCAGAGCAGGAGGCTTAGAAACTTAAGATATTATTTTTTGGAAAGTTGGGGAAAGTGTTGGTGGATTAGACTGGTGAGGTTGTGAGGTTTTTGCACTATTGCTCAATGTGAGAACAATTCGCATTGTGTTTCGATGTAGTGCTTTGCACATTGCATTCTCATCACCCTCTTTACAGGTTTTCACACTGCTTACAAACCACTCTTTCTGCCAGATTCATGCATACAGACAGGGAAAAGCATGCCAACACACAGTTACACATGTGCCAAACAAATCATACTCCAGTTTTGACCTGGGTGCCTCACATGCAGTTCTAAATTGCCCCACACACCATATGTAAATATCCTCTCATAATCACTTAAAGCCGCCTGCAGTCTAGATTGCACACGTACCGGTTTACCCATCCACACACACATGCACACCTCTGCACTCCTTTGGGATTATCACGCTTGATGCCTCTCAGACTGAATGGCTGGTTTCACACTGACAGAATGGTGATCTCTGTCTTTGTCTACCCCTTAGAAGCACTGAACCTCCCTCCACCCAGCTCTCACACACCAATCCCTTATTTCCTACTCTGTGTATGTAAATCTCTAAATGTTAGTGTACCTCAGGATAGCAGAGCTCAGCAGGCAGAAGGAGGCTGTGAGAGAGAGAGAAAATGAGTATTATGTAAAAGATGCAAAATCAGGTCAGAGAATAGTGTCATCATTTGGCACTTTTCATTGGATTTTGCACAACTTGAATGGGTCCTGTGGTATAGCACTGAAGACTTGCACTGAAGTTATTAGCGGCTCTCGTCAGATATTTAATGTTTATTCCAATGTGTAGCTAAAAAAAAAGTGATCATTCAACTGAAAAATTATCTAAATAAAACGTAATCTATCAAGCAAAATGTGAAATAATCATCATTTATATCCTCAAGTGTTCGTTCAATTTACTTTTTTATGTCAGTGTGCCATTTTAAAATTAAAGTCCATGCTTGGGAAGGTTGATTAGACAGAGAGTACATTTTGAAGACATTACTTAAGCCACTGTGCACTGAATAATCAATTCATTAATCCCAAAAAGAAACAACAAGGAGATCAAACAGTCATGCAAATAACCATTAGCTGCTGCTTTTCTCCTGATAGTGCACTATGTAGACATGCACAAACGTTTGCCCACAATTCTGACATTGTTTTGTTTTAGGTTCATTGATTCCCCTTATAAGTTGGGAAGTGTGACTTTTACAATATGAATGAACATCTGTTACATTCCAGTCCTTGCCAAAAAAACTCCTCACAATGGCGATTCATATTTCTGTATTTAGCAGTACTGGCAACCTTTAATCTAAACTTTGTATAACATTCCAGCATTGATACAGAAATGAGGAGCGTAGCAGAATATGTGGTGGATAGGAAGTGTCCAAAAAAGTAAAATTTTGAATTCAGATGTAGAGCGCCTGCGCCCCCCTTTTCCTTTCTTATAAGAATTTGTGCCCAAATCAATGGAGCAAAACTTCAATATTGTTCTGCAACAAACAGTGGCATGGTGATGGATATACTGTACCAAGATGTCGATGTCCATTTCATCACAAAGCGAGATGTTGAAAACTGTGTTAACCTGTTGCAAAACAAAAGCTTGGTTGCTATATTTAGAAATGGAAATGAGACAGGAAAAACTAGTCATTGCAGTGTAGTCTAGTATAGCTATAAAATACTTTACAGTGTGATATAGTAGTACTATAAAAAGGAAGGGGAAAAGATTTTCACAGAAGATTTACCTCAGATTGATAGCTGAAACATTTTACAAAGCTAATGTGAGACTGCAACAGGGGAAATGGCACTCTATTGAGTCCAGCTGTTGTATAGTTAAGCCAATGCAGATCCTGCTGTAATTCCTCCTGTGGTTTTTTTGTTTTCAGTAGTTGTGGGTCATGTGAAGGATAATCAATAGGCAACATACTGTTTCACACATTGGAAACTAAAACGGGTAAATATCTGTTCTTTAAACATTAATCTAAACTCATTCCCTAACCTGAGCCACAACTATTTAGCACTGTTCTTTTTACTAGCTAGCTAAATGGATACGGAGCACCCTCTGTCATCCATTGCCCTATAGGAAAGCAACAAATCACAATTCAGTAGAACTTCCTGTTCCTTCAGCTAATCTGATCTAGCAATACAACCTCTAGAAGTAAACACACTAATCATCCTTTTATTAAGTTGAATTTCCATTCAATAAAAAAAAAAAAAAAAGTTCTCCATCTAAAAACACCTCTCATATAAAACCTATTTCAACACTGGTCTGGATTACCTGAGACAAAAGAGAAATGAGCTTGTAAAGGGCATCAAGTTAGATGTTTGTTTTGTTTTGCTTCGGCATGTCTAAGATGTTTGTGGTCTGTGTGACCAATCTAATTGTTGCTACAGCTAATCATTACAGTAGCCTATAAGCATCTTGATATGATTTCACCTTGGGAATGCCTTTCTTCTTGGAGCAGCGTGACTTCAAGCATTCCTCTTACTCTCCAGCACATACAGTATTTATGTTGGTGGGATGGGGCATAACTCTGTTTATGGCGCTGTAAAGTCTTTTTGGCCGAAGCCCTAGCTACCCACAGTGTGTCTTTAGGTCCACCGTAAAGCTAGAGTAGGCTGTGCCCTTGGAAAGGCACAATAAATTATGGCCAGTGAATATGAGTATGAATGTGTGCGAACCTTCTCATATATGTTAAGGTTAGATACAGGGCCTAAGGTTTTAGCGGCTATTTTATGGTTGCAAGCACAAAACCATTTGGCCTTGCAGGGTTGCTTGCATATCAAAGCCAGCGCCTTTAACCCTTACATACTGTTCATATCTGCTGCCTTCATAGTGTGGTTCGGGTCAAATTCACCTTATAGTGAGTGTCAATATCAAACTGTAATCTCCAGATTTATTTAGAATGTCAAAATAGCCCTTTTTGCATTAATAAATGCAAGATTTATCATCAATAAGAGAATTTAGTTTTTAGGTCTTGTAACACTCGTTTTTGGAAAAAAAAGAAGAAGCTTTTATTACTAAACAGTGTCATCTCCTGTTTTGCATTAGACATAAAAACACAAGTCACAATAACTTAGATCTATTTTACTTAATTTAAAAATGGTTTGAACTTTCTGGAACTTTTAGAATTCACAGTATAACCATGTTTTGCCAATTCAACGATTGGAGACTGTTTTAATATCATAAGAAATATTATATAGAAATATTATATAAAAGTATCTGTTTTCAACATTTTTTTTGGCTCTACTAGTCATTACTATATAGCTAAAGGAGAGAAAAGTTGGTCAGAGAGAGGGTTTTAGACACGATACAAAAGGCTCCCTAGTCGAAGAGCATTGTCAAAGACTTGTAGCCTGGTTCGGTTTATTGTAACCGAGCACTTATTAACCAGTTGACCTAAACACCACCTCTCAGTTTTCAATTTCAATTCAACATTTATTATTTAGAATACAAAACAAATAATAAAAAGCTTATCATAAACTAGTCTCTGCAGTTTTGCAGGTTTTGAATAACAGAAGTTACATCTGCTTCTCTCTGGTGACCTTGTGTTGACTTTTTGTCTGAAGACCAACAGATAGTACTGTTTTTTCTATATATAAACATCTGCTTTGCTGCTTGTTCCTCACCATCCGTCATATTCATCCGAGAGGCTGTAATTAGAGTTTTCCTCCTATTCTGACACTTTCTCCTCCAAATCACTATCAACCTCCTTATCTTAGAAGAAAAGACCAAGGGTTATGTTGCCTCGATATCAGTTACAGAAATAACAACTCCATACAAATCCATAACCATCATAATTTTTCCCCCCTCAGAGTTCACAGGATAATTATTGTTCAGATCATACTGAACTTACAGATGGACAGTAAGAGACCACATTATGCTTCAGGGAAGACTGGGGTAATTTCTATGGAAATTTTGATATTTATTTTCCGACCAACATAATTACGATCCATTATAACTGAAATAGTTGCCATTCTGTGCAGTAACAGCCACCTTTCAGACCTGGAGGTTATTTAACACCTCTGGTCATTTGAATGCTTCTGGGTGGATTATTACTTACAGGAGAACTAAGATAATTAATTGTTAAGATTTTTTGCTGAAATTATTCACACATTCCCTTTGTGACTCATTGAGGCCTAAAGCACCCAGAAAAAATTTGAATACTGTGTCAAATATAAATGCCATGGTAAGTGTTTTTTTCCCCTTTGTTTTAATGTATACCTCATCTTTGGATTTCCACAGGTGCTCTAATGGTTTTTTGTTGTTGTAGTTTTAACCTTTTGATAGTGTTTTTTTTTGCTATAATATCTCAAAATGGATATACTAAATAAAATGTCAAATAATATTGAAAATAAAGAAAAGCATCACTGTACATGTCTGTAGAAGTAACATATTGTATGTAACAAAAATATGACACTGTTTTTTAATAATTCACGCATCAAGGGGGAATGTTGTCAATTACATACCCATGTTTTGTATTTCATTAAACTTTATTTTCTTTTTTATTTTACATATGCTTTCTATTAGCACCGCATTAGCTTTGCTTCTTTGTGCATTCTGTTTGATTTAGCTCCATGTTGTTATTTCACACTTTGGTTCAGTTGCTGTTACGCATGAATTGTTTATCATCACTGCCCTCAGTATATATACTACTAGTTTTATCTTTTTCTTTGCCAAATTGTGGTTGTTTGTTTCGGGGGAGTGATTGATCTTTTTGATAAAAATGTTTTTACCCGTTCTCTGTAACTAATGAATATGATCCAACATACATAAGTGGCAGCCATGATGAAGGCTGGTTGAGCTAAGAAAGGTGCTTCAGTGCTTCTATTAGCTAAGTCCACCCAGTTCCTTTTGCCGTTTACACTCAAAGCAATGTGTGTTATTACTGTCAGACAAATATTGATTCATCTAAATAAACATAAGGACAGAAAGTTGACAGCAAGGTGCCTGTGACAGCATTTTGTATTTGTTTTCCCCTTTTTGCTAACAGAGTAAATATCATAAAGTTTAAGTGCAAAACTATGATAACACATTAGCTCCGGTACCATCGTAGCATCTTTGTAAATGATCCTTTTCATGCATAGTGTCTGCTTCAGTAGACAACTATTTAAAGGCTGTTTTATAGTGGGTGGGGATATTTGCAAATTGGCCATTTCATTGGACATTAGAGAGTTGTCCAATATACTGCCACTGACTGAAGAACAAAAATATACAATTTCATACCAAGTTTGCCTCAGTGATAAACAGGAAAGTAAAATGATACAACTATGTTTTTATCAAATATATCTATGAATATGACAGAATGCAATTGTATTAATATTTTTATAGAATAGCTCAAAATGAATAAAATAAAAAAGTATCACTGTACATGTCTGTAAAAGTAAAGTATTGTATTTGAAAAAAATGTGGCACTGTTTTTTAATAATTCATGCATCAGAGGGATATTTTGTGAACAGCCGCAGTTTCACGTCTGCACACCCACACTTCCCATCTTGGAGTAAATACAGTTGGATTATTTCTTTAAACATTCAGGTTTTTTCTGAAGTCTACAAATGTCTCCTATCCCCATCTTTGTGTAACTTCATGATGTTTTCTAACAAGGTAAAGGTAAAAGATTTGAAAGAAGATCATAGGAATTTTTTATTAATTTTTTTTTTGCATCCATCTTGCTTTCTCAGTTTGAATATATTTTAATCCTTCATGCAAAGTTATGAGTTGTTTTTTTCCCCCTTCGTTCTGCACTAAATGCCTTCTTTTTTATAGTGCACCAAAAGTTTGTTATTTCTCACCTGTGCGTCTCCCATCTCTTTCCCTGTGCATGGGTCCTCTCATCTCCTCTACTGTGACAATTAAGGAAAAAATGCTATCAAATACAACATAAAAGATGTTTTAATTGAAAGAAAAAATCTGGCTCATTTGAATTTGGCAGCAGCACTCATCATCCCATCTTTGTTGGAAGTGTTTTACACGATAATGCATTGCATCATATATTAATGGATTAATGTCAAAATATAAAACAACAACATGTCTAAGTTTTTTCTCATGAGACAGGATGGTCTACTGCTTGAATTGTTTTGACTTACCCTCCATTCCACAGTAGAACACAAAACAGCAAAAAGACTTTGCTGCTGTCACATAGTATTTGTGTCTCTAAGATAGCATTTCAGGTTAATGACTACTCATAGCTCGCCAGCCTCAGAGTGCACACTGGAGGCACAGTGTCAGAGAGCATTTCAGTGTGTGAATACGACAGCACGGACAGAGACAGAGAAGTAAGAGGGGGGTAAATGAAATGAAAGAAAACATGTGGCATCCTGGTAATGTTAAACACACAAACAAGTAACTGTCAAAAGGATTAATTGGCCAACACACCAGCTCAAGCAGATTGTCATAAATGTGGGTGTCTGAGTGCGTGCGCATGAACTTACTGCGATGTGCGAGAAACTAACAGCAGGCATTATCAATCCAAACTGTGTGTCTTTGAATATGTGTGCATGTGTGTGTGTCACAGTGTTTCCATGTAATGTACGTGGGGCTTGCCGCAAGCAGTCAGTTTCAGGTTGGTGTCATTACCAAGGTAATTCCTCTGGAGCAACAGCTCCGTAATGGCAGGAGATGGTAATGATCCTTTAATAGCCCTCCTCATTGCCCACTGGCCAGATCCTAAAGCCCGATTTGCCTACTGTGCTCCCACTGAGCCAAGAAGATGAATAGAAAACTAACCATCATTATATCATAGAAATCAAACCTGAGCATTCTTAATCTACTTCTCAGCTCCCTCTCTTTCATTCTCATTTTCATATAGCTCTCTTTCTCTTTCTTTCAATCCCTGCTTGTTCTTGACTTATTGTATCACAGTGAAGTAGTCTTTTTTTCTACATTTGAAAGAATATTGTTCTCTTTTTTTAAGAATCCCTTTGAAATAATGAACAATGACATAATAAAATCTGAAAAAATAGAGTAACCAAACTACACCAGCATCTCAAAATGGCCCATCGCTAACATGCTAATGCTAAACGTGTAGTTAAGTAAGTAGCCTTTATTGTCTTGGCAAACACATGAGCGTGCATGTGTGCATGGGAATTAGTCTCAAAAAGGCTCAGTAGATTGATAAGGCTTTTGTTATCACTATTCAGAGCATCAAAGGAAACAATGGTGAATTGTGGATTTCTAATCGTGTGTGTGCAGGCATGTGTGTGTCCAAGACCCATGCCATCTAAAGTGAGAAAATTGAGGAAAGGCCACAACTCGAACACTAATCTCCTCCACATATGGTTGGGTTTCTCCCAAATCTTTGATAAGATTTATAGGGATTAGTTTCTTCTCAAAAATAGTCAAAGTGTGGAAAAATGGCTGTCTGAAGGGTCCTTGTATCTCTGAGCCATTGGTGCTGTTGACATGAGCAGAGGAAAAACGATCAGTGTGTGTAATAGTACTTGCTTAGTCCAATAGGCAAGGGATGAATGAAATATAAAACATTTGTAGATACCACACACCAAAAACATGTGAGTTGATAGTGATATGCTTGTTGTTCCCTGCATGTCTGTGCAGTGACCGATGATCCTTTCACTAAACCATCATTGCTCCTTTCTTAATTTTCTCTCTTGTAGCATTTCACAATTTGCACACAGTCACTTCCCTTGACTCCTCTCTTTATGTCTTCCTCCCTCCCACCAGATTTGCAAGCGGTGAGGGCGAGGTCAGATGCGTAGAGAGAGGAGGAGAGAGGAGGCGAGGGGACATGTATTTAACAAAATAAGCCATCCTTGCCTTTAAGCCTTCATTTTAAAGCTGCTTCATTTAACCACTGTTTTGTTGCAGCATACTGCTGGATTTAACAATTTATATTAGGTGTTCATGATGATGGATGTTTGTTTTTAGCTCCTCCCGCAACCTGCTTTTTTCCTTCAGTTTGGCATTTTTGGGTTTGAGATGTTCTTCAAAACATTTGGCTTTGAACAAATTCTGTGTCACAAGAAGGAGGAGGAGGAGAAAGCAATGGAGAAGGCACAAATTAGACAAACAAGATGAGCCTTCTGCTCCTCTCTTTTTCGCATGTTCCTTCCATCAGCATATTCATTTAAATAATTCAACCCAAATCCAGGCTAGTCTTTAATCAGATGTCAGCACTTCCTACTGATCAGTGCTTCCTACTGATCAGTGCACAACCCATTATCATAATCATCACTATCCTCCGACCTGAAACATTTTTCAGATATTTTTTATTTTCTTACTCCACAGGATGTCTCACATATTTTCTGATAGATATCAGTGGCATCCTGGGACAAAAATTTGGGCCTGCATTTTAGCTCAGACTGACCCATTCACAATCATGCACACCACAAATCTTTACGTTCTCTTAAATGTGACTATCAACCTTGCAACTGCTCAAAACCACTAAAACCATGTAGCGACAAGAATGGACATGTTAAATACTTCCAGAAAGTATAATTTGTTAATAAGATAAAAAGCTATACTCCAGCACAATAATGGCCATCAGAGAAGCATTCATCATGCCGTGTGTTTGAGGGAGAAAGAAAACAGAAGAGACATGAGAAATGATGGATCAGATGAAAACTGTTCCTGGACAAATTGTGGAAATAGTATTTCTGTGTCTGCTGCCTGCTGTTCTCTAATCCACCACAATATCTCAACCAGGTTTAACTAAAGATTGAATAAAGCATTTCTATTAATTTGTTCATCTATTCAAACATAATGATGCAGTCAGGTCCAGAATTATTGGATTTTCTGATAAAGAAACAAACGTCTGCCTGCATCAGTAGCCGTAACATACCCAAAAATGTAAATAAATAGACTATCTGACAAAATGTAGTATTTCTGTTTATTGTCCATAAACATCTACACAGAAGCTCCCTCTAAAACACAAACAACCCAAAAGTAGCCGACTATCAGCCCACAATCAATAACAAAGATTAATAAATAAAATCAGAAAAAGCCTGACTCTGTTAATGTTGATGAATGATTTAAAATGGTTAATAAAATCAAGCACTTTCAATAAGATGACTTAGTTCAGGAAGACATAGAAGAAGAATAGAATAGAATAGAATAGAATAGAATAGAATAGAATAGAATAGAATAGAATAGAATAGAATAGAATAGAAT
>JAOXYM010000018.1:8465058-8478538 GCA_028567055.1 Leptatherina wallacei
CTTTCTTTCTTTCTTTCTTTCTTTCTTTCTTTCTTTCTTTCTTTCTTTCTTTCTTTCTTTCTTTCTTTCTTTCGTATTTTGAACTCTCATTAGTTATTATAGAGGTCTGGATCACTTATTGATTATTTACTTCAAAGTTGTTTTTAAATAACAGGCTAACATTTTTCAATAAACTAAAACAACATCTCTACAAAGTACAATTATTTACTGTTCTTTCACCATATTCAGTCCTAATCCAACAAGGCTCCTCTTCTGGATTTCATCCAGCCACATTGCTGCAAGTAATGTAATTGGATGTAGTCCAGCTGTTGAGCAGTAAAATTTATAGTTCTGTATCTCTTTACTCCTCTTTAGCCAGTTCAGAGGATTGTCAATGCCTCCTGGAACGCATTTACACTTCCTTATTATGCTTTTTTTATGTGTTTCCACAATGAAGTGCAACACTTTGCAAAATATCAAAATAAAAATAAGATTCTGTTTGACAAGCAGGACTAATCTCAACTTCCTTTAAATGCACCATAAATTATTCTAAAGTTAATTTCTATTTATGTTTGGTTTCTTGAAGAATGTGTATTATACTCTGTACATATCCAATAAAAGTCCCTTCAGCAAGGCAATGCAAGTTGTCGAAACACAAGATACTACTTACCATTAAAATGCACACTGTCATTTGAAACTTTTAGAGCACACTATCCCACATCACTGTGACAGTGTGATCGTCACATATTGTAGCTTGGTCAGGAGTCCTTAGCGTCAGCTTTCAACACACAGGGTACCACTTTATTGCCATTTTCAGATGCACATGGAACTGTTCTATAGCTGCATATTGCCACTTATCCTTCTGTTGTAGTAAGTGATGCGCCAGCTGTGCCAACAGTAAACAGCCACAAGCAAAGTTCATTATGTAGTGCTGAGTTATTAACAAGTACTGTATAACGCAAACCACACAAGGAGGTCAAAAGGGAGTAGGAGGAGTGCAGACATCTGGCTGCAAAACATGGGACCCACACATGGGACAACATCACTGCTGTTTTTCCACTTTCTGATTTTTGTACTTGTCTTCATTTTGACTGCCTTCATCCTACCACCGTCCTATTTCATTTCACACAACAAATAGTAGGTTAACATTAGAAATCAAAAGTACCTTGTTAAAAAGTACATCAAGAGGACACACTGGGGTCATAACTGGAGCATCACAGACTAATGTTACATCTACACATACATGCTAACACTTCATTAGCTGGGGAGTAGAAAACACAGATTGTTAATCTTTTATGTCTGTAAGACCAAAATATCCATGGATGAACAATTTAATCAGACACTTGAAACACCATCCTCTGCTAATCAGATCCTTTTGCAAAAGGTTATACAAAAGGCAAAGAAGTAGTTCAAACTAGAGCTAGAATGATTGCAAATAATAATAATAATTTTACTTTATGTGACAGGGTCAAGGGGGGCCTTGGCGGGGATTGAACCCACAACCTCTCGGGTGAGAGCCATGCATGACTCTCACCCAGGAAGTTGTGGGTTCAATCCCTGCCCAGGCCTCCCCTCGGCCTCCCACACACCAGCGCTGTAAGTAGGGTCCATATAGCATGGAATCCAAATAGGTGGCGGTGTGCATAAAGCATGAAGACATGCTTGTGGAAAGAGGGGGGAGATGTGACAGTGAGGGTCCTGTCACCATGCCTCCGATTGCCCTGGCTACTTGGCCACAGGGATATTCCTTTGTCAGTCCGCATGACTCTCACCCAGGAGGTTGTGGGTTCAATCCCCGCCCGGGCCCTCCTTCATCCTGCATTTATTAGTCCTGAAATTCAGTTCTGCATTTGACCCATAGATGTACTAGAGAGCAGTGGGCTGCCATGTTTCGGCACCCGGGGAGCAGTTGGGAAGGTTTAAGGGCCTTGCTCAAGGGCCCACAGTGAACAAGGCCCTTTACCCCTCCCAACTGCTCCCCAGGTGCCAAAACATCGGAATCTATTGCTCTATAATACATAGGCTGTATTGCTTGCATGTTTTTTTAGCACTGTTTTTCTTGTGATAAGGGAATAATTTATATTGTTTTCTCGATAACAGATTATTCAAATGCCGGGTTACGAGGGGGCTGGAGGTCCTGTGGACTGTGGGAGGAAGCCGAAGAGAACCCACACATAGTTGGAGAATATGCAAACTCCACACAGGTTCCCCCCAGAAACCTATAAGAATTATAAAGATAAAAAAATTAGGTAGCTAAGTACATTAATAAATTATATTGGCTTTTATTGAGTGTGTTTGTGGTCTACTGGGACAAGTCCTGGTTTCCAGTCTAACTCCTTACAGGAATCAATGATCTGCACTCCGTGGTTTGAGTGCAGCAGCCTGGCAGTTAAGGAGCTCTGCAAGGCTGTCAGGGACTAGAGTTTGGGACTAGCATTCTCAGCGACTTGAGACTTGACTTGGACTCGCGATTCAAAATTTGTGAACAAACTTATTTTTGTACTGTCCTTTCACCTGGATGAGAGCTTAGCCATTATCCTTTTTTCTCCACCACCTCAACTGGTGGGTTAGTACAATCAAGCCAGCAATGGATGCAAGCTGACATCAGATCAAGGAGCATGCATCACTGATCAATGCATCTGATTTTACTTCTGTCATGTCTGACAGAGGCTGAAATTGCAATGTTTCTATTTGGCTATTTGGAGGTATAGTCATTTTGCTCAGGGACATACAGAATAAACAAATGCTAGATATTGTTGAGCATACTTTTCACCCTCTTGTTTTTTCAGTTGTAAATGTATGTTGTACATTATGCTCCAGACAGAATAGTCAGTGATAGTCTAATTTTGCTAAAGCATTTATGTCATTAATAGTGTATAAACTTCAGTGTAGAGGTGTATATCTTCTCATCTGACCAATTGGAAATACCTGTACAACTATGATTAAGTTTACATGATATTTTATTGGGATCATCTTGATTGATTTAAATAGATAGATAATTAGAATGAACAATCCTTCAAAAAATAAAAAGCAGAAGATTATTCCATAAACTTATGAAAGTTGAAACTGACGAGGGCAGCAAAATAACCACTAAAAATGCAGTATACTGAGTTATTCAAAATTGCAAATGTGTAAAAGCTATCCACCAAATATCTAGCTCTACTTTTATCTTTCATATACTTCTGCATCATAAGACACAGTACTGTAGCTATAACGGATGCATTTACAACCAACCAAGAAAATGAATAAAACATCAAAGTCAGTACACAGGCAGCTGCTGCAGCTTACAGTGGCTTCTTGGCAGAACATAGGGAGGACAGACCACACTTCATGTTTGATACATGTTTGGCACATGGAAGTGAATCTATTACCTAAACTCAACACCTTGGGGAATTCGGTGGAAGGAAGTATCCCCAGCCTTGCATTGATTTTTTTTTTTTTTACTTGCATAACAGATTTGTCATGGTCCACCTCTGGTAATTGATGCTATATTTTTAGAAAGAAAAGATAGGTTTGCTGTGTTTTGGCAGGCTGTGTTGTCTGACTTTGTTTTGTGGACATAGAAATATAAAAAATTTTTTCACGATCTGGATTATAACTTGTGTTTTTTGTTCTTTAGACTTACAAATAGAATAGGTGCCTCGGAAACCTCCTGCAAAGTAATAGATTAGCAGAGTTTTGTTTTGCTACAACACTAAAATCTTCTGAGTCTGAGGAACTGGGAGTGCTGCCAGGTTTTTTGCACAAGATTGGTGTCTAGCAGATGTGCGGATAAGGCACTGATCACCACTGGGCTGCCATTTCCATCCATGCTTTCTCTGATGATTTTAATTTTGCTGTGTGATTCCTTTATACTGCTCACAGTTCTGGGAATAGATTTCTCGCTTGTTGCGCTTGCTGTTGTTTTTGGCTCAAATCAATTTGGTAAGCAAGATATAATTAGATAGCAGCTCGATTCGTTATCATCTCCCTCGAGAAGCGGGTACTATGACAGTCATTCTCCTCACTGACTACTGCCTGCTCTTCCATCCTTCTCTTCTTTTTTCCTCATGGCCCTTCTAACAGGCTCTGTCATTTTTTTCCATCTCCGTTTTCTCTGTTCCCCATCCCCTGAGTCTGAACGCAAGTGCCATATTATTTTTGTGTATTCTCTTTCATTAGTGCTGGGAAATTCTCTTTCTCAAACAAATGTGGCAATTAAAACTTTCACAGTAAAATTTATTTTCCATACTCTGCCCTCCCACCCTTCTCATATTTTTCTGTCTTGGTCCTGAGGGGTTTATGAGAGAAAAGTGCTTCCTTGTTGCTATGGCAGCTCCTCGCTGATCTATTTGCTTTGTCGAGCCGTGGGTCAATTGGCTGAAGAAATACAGTAAGATGACGTTGCCACGTTGAACTTCAGCAAGTCTTCTTCATTGTTGGTGGCATTTAACTCTTTGTGCTTGTATTACTTTAAGATTATCTGTGGCTGTGTAAAATGTCATCATGCATGCACTGCATTTTGTCTTTGATTAGCAAGAGAGGAAACAACAAAACAACAACTGAGATTACTTTTCTGAATGAAATTGTCAGACAAATAGACCAAAGGAAGCAAGGAATTCAGTTTTTTTTGCCAATTATTTTCCCTCTTTAATAATACCAATCAGTATTGTATTATAAATAATTGTAAAGCCTCATTTGTCAGCTTTAGAATGAGGTATAACTACTAAGAATTGTTCCTCTGTGGAATGAGCAACACAGCGATACCTGTGGGAAGTGCCAGTCTCCAAAAATGTACCAAAATCCCCTGCCTTCTTCCACCGTAACCGGGTAAAAATCGACCACTTTTACACTTTATGAATTTTTACACTCTCAGGGATCTCAGCTGCATATGGAACATCCATATGCAGCCGCAACAGCTTGCCACCACCTTCTTATGCTGGTCACCACAGCCTGGTCACATTTTGATGTGTGATGGTATCCCATTCCTCAACCATGAGGTTTTGAAAGTCAACCAGCATGATTGTGTTAGTCAGTATGGCTCATATAGCACAGCCAAGTTAATCCCATGAGTATTTAACTGGGTTCCAGGCTGTTCCATCCTCTCCAATCCTAAATTCTGGAGGTACTCCGTGATGATTATGGCTTTGTTATAATACCTTTGGCTTTGCTTTGTTATTATACCTTTTCCAACCAGTGCTCATTGCCCTTTTATTATGATGTTGTATACTCTTAACAATGACAATAACATGTTAATGTTATCATTAAAGTCGTTGTTGTTACAGCATTAAATTCCTTAATTGCAACTTTAAAATGTTCTTTGACTGGTTTCACATATTCTACTGACTTCTACTTCATTATTTAATATTTTTGTTTAATTAAAAAGGTGCAATATTATTTAATGGAGACCAATAAAAAAGATTAAACTATGTGTTAAAACCTGCATTATGTCCCTTCAGGATTACATTTACAGCTGATACAGGACATACATAATTAGTTTTCAGAAGCATAAAGCCTACTGGATATGGAAAATAAAATATAAATACCACTTGCACACAATAACTTTCATCCATACACTTTAATAATAGCTCCATATCAGATTTTATAATTCAACACTCTTGGCTTTACAATTAAGCTAAACTAGACAGCTTTAATTTGATATTATCCAAGTCAGATGTTTTTATTTTCAGTCTCTTGACACCCAGGTACTTATCAGGAAGACAGACTGAGCTGCTCTGAGCAGGGGCATTGCATGAAATTCTGGGCACTATGTGCAAACCTTCTAGGTGGGCCCCAATGAACACTTGACCAATAGTTCCCATGCATACTTTTCCCATGGTATAAGACAAACATAATAAATATGATCTTAGTTTAACTTCTAACTTTATATATATATATATATATATATATATATATATAAAACCAAAAGCTCTGTGAACTTGCTGAAATTCAATATGACCTCATGAGATAGCACTTTGTATTTATAGTTAAACATATTAAATCAAATAGTCCTGTACAATGCCTTAAAGGGTGAAGTTTTCAACCAACCAATTTGCATGGTAATCAGCTGAAAATTTGGTAAATTGAGATAATGTTTTACAATATTTGTCTAGCATTGGATAGGATCTCTTTGAAATGAACGCATGTTAAGTATATCCAACCCAAGTGCTTAAGTAAAGTTCCATTAATAGTTTCAACTCTGTGTCTTTACATCCTGTGAAGGGAGTGAAATTGTAAAGAATTGCTTAACACAAAAAAACAGAATTATTGTTTTATGTTCTGTTAAATCTTATTATATGTCATACATCAGTCTGACTAAAAATCCCCTCTCTAACTAAGAAGGACCTCTGTCAAAGCTTTGATAAATCCTCATGCAACTGTCTTTGTGACTGTGTAAATATGTGTTTATATCTTAGACAAAAAAAAACTAATTAAAAAAAGGTTGTTTGGAGACTGTGGTTATGATGCATTTCATCTGGCTGTCACTATCTTGCTCTTTTCAAACAGACAAAATACAAGCCAGCAGTGAATGCAGAAACTATACATGGTGATAAAGTAGCAGCTTGTAAACAGCATTGTATATCTGACAGATACATACAGTGCTTCAATGTTTTTACACTAAACAGAACAATAATTTACAAAATATACATAATTTTTGCACAAGCTGGCAATAAGAAGTAAATGTTGAGAGAAAATGTAGCCTTTTACTTATGAAACTGGAGTTTTTTTCTTTTGGACTTGCTGCTTGTTAATTGGTCTATGTTTCCCCTTAATCACAGCTAAAAGTAATCTAAATTTCTGTAAACATTTATATAACTCTTCTATGTTTTTTCCACTAACTTGCAGAAAGAGACAACATCTGTGCTTCATAACCAGATGTTGAAACAATCTGTGATAAAATGCTTGATGGTAATTTCAGCTGAAAAAAAAAGTAAAAACCATATTTCCTTGCAGTTCCTTCTTCTTCTCTGTTGTGAGGAATAAATTAAGACCATTAGGATGTGTTGAAGTTAAACACAGTCTCAGTGACATCCCTTAAGGAAGAGAGAGGTTAAAATATCACCTAGAAATCAACATCAACCAAGCTTAAGGTGCAACAAACTTTTAAAGGGTTTATCAAAATATGAGGTGGAACAGAAAACAGATAATTTATACAATAGACACTATATACAGGAAATACATACATGTTTGTTTTTGTTCCTGTCATCACAGAAGCAAACTAGTTCCTTTTTAATTTGCATTAACATAAAGTGAAAGATTTTCTGAAAAAAGTTCCTGATTTTAGAGATAGTTTTCAAGTAAAGTAGATAGTAAAAATAAATATTACAATTCTGGGATGCATGGTGGCATAGTGGTTAGAATTGTTACGTCACAGCAAGGCTCAAACTTCAGTTAGAACCTTTTTTTTTGTGGAGTTTGCATGTTCTATCTGTGCATGTGTGGGTTCTTCTTCCTGCAGTCCAAAAACTTGCATGTTAGGTTGATTGGTGTTTCTCAGGGTGATCCCTGCCTCTTGTCTTGTAGTCATCTAGAAAGGCTCCAATCCTCCAGCAACCCTGCATTTGAATAAGTGGGAAAAGAAAATGGCTGCATATTACTGCTTCTCCTTTTAATACAATCCATTTAAATCTCTTTTATTGCAGCTAATTTGGAAGTTAGCAAAATCAAACTTTTGACTGGTACTGGTACTGTATATAGTCTTTGTGTAACAATGGGTAGGATTAGATTAGGTCAAGAATCTAAAGCATTTTACATAAAACATTTATTGTAGGATATATACTTTACTTTCACTGCTGCAGATCCACATAACAACTCAATGTGGGGCTGGATTCTTTTCAGTCCTTTCAAATTATTCCCTTTACTTTCTTCAACAACAGAAACAAAAAAACAAAACAACTCCATTATGGTTTCCAAAGAAGTCAAGAAAAGATTTAAGAAGAAGATTAGTTTACTATTTGATGTGACCCATGAAGAAGAAGAAGAAGAAGAAGGAGAAGGAGAACAAAATAATTACTGATAAAATAATAGCACTTTTTAAAACACAAATTCAGATAATTCTAACCTAATTTAACCACTTTAAACGATTTACATATAAATTATTAAAAACAATTAAGTTCATGTAAAGATGAATATCATACTGGATGATTCTGTTCTAAAGCAAGAGAGAGGACTTCATGAGACTTCAGCCAGGACTCTTTTATATGAGACTTGAGACAGAACTGATTTGCCTTCACTTCTTGTCCAAAAGTTCATGTAAAAAACTTGCTGACTTATATAGTGCAGTGAGTTGTTCTTGAGATTCCTTAAACAGTCATAGTCTAAATGTAACTGCTTCTGCTGATCTAGGCATCTCAGTGCTAACTTTACTACAGAAATAGCTTCCCTTATATGTTCTGGTCTACTGCCAGACATTGTAACATCAACCTTTTCAACCTACCTCTCTTTACCAAAACTCAAGGCTTGCAGATGAACAAAATTAAATCATTACAGTTCAATATGTTTTAAATAACCCAGAGCCTGGACCTTTTAGCGAAAGTGCTAAGAGGACTTTAACTTATGAGATACTAGTAAGGAAAATAGATAATAGAGATGCACAGGGGAAAAAGATTATGCACGCAGCTCTGCGCTAAGGAATGAGAGGTTATAGCTAATTGTAAACTGTAACACTCCCCCACAGTGAGACAACCAGCCAAGCTGGAGCTGTCCAAAGTAAGTTTTAGCACTGCATAAGGTCTTAAAGTCGCTGTCCATGGTGTTTAAAGGTCAACCCTCCTTCTGCATACAGAGCAGTCTTTCTTGAGATATTCTGAGGCTAGCACCTGCAGCAAACATTCAGAACGGAAATGGCACAAACCCTTTATCTTAACAAATGTATCAATGTAACAGGGTCATAGTTATATTTCTTTATGTACTTTGAAAAAAAAATGCAGTGAACAAATCTTAATCATAACCAGTTAATTAAATCACTCCCTGTGTTGTAAAGCAGTCATTTTCTGTGATGGACTCACAGACACGTCACTTAATTCTGCAGTTTCCCTCAGTTCTACACAGGAGTTTTACTTCTCTATCTAAACAGAAGACAAATTAAGTTAACAACCAGTGAACACAGTAAAGCAACTCCACCTTAAGAAAAAATCTAATGTTTTTAAAATGTTCTTTCACATCTTGTACAATATGCCCTTTGATACAGACTATAACTACTGTGTGCCCCATTAGCAGATGTTAGCAGGAGATCTTAAAGAGACGTTCTTGCTGCTACAAAATAAGAATATTGGTTGCACTGACAGCCATGTTTTTTCTTCCCACATAGTCTCTTCCACATTGGCTTTTATATCCATATACAGCCATACAATCATCCCATTACTGTCTTGGTTTGTTGTTGCTCTGTGTTGCTACATCTCCGTGAATTTGAACTGGTGGATGTGTTCATCATTTCATCTTCTGGCCTGCTCCTTTGAATTCTGGGATATCTGAACACTGCAGCAAAGCCTTGAAAACAGACGCTGAAAATTCACTTTGATAAACATATATCTTTAGGCTAGATTAAAAAAAAAAAGAGCAACAAACCGGGCACATCGGGTGTCAGAGCGCACCCCTTTGAACATCCTCCAGTGGGAATGATAATAAGCTGCCACTCCCATTCCCCCAACATCTGCTTTTTGATTTTCCTTCTTGCACTGTTGACGGAGAAAGTTGGACACATGGAGGCACGTAGGAGGAGCGCAGCTTGTAACATCACCATTTTTCTGCTTTATTCATTTGTCAGAGGAGATTACCTGATATTTTTACAGTCTTAATAAAGTGACATGCTTTGTTTTCCCCATATAAAGTTTTTTCTGATGTATCTCCCTGTGGAAAACAATTGCAGAGAATATTATATCAGACACTCACATATTTTCTCTTTCTCTTTTCTCCTTTAATACACATGTATTGACGCCATACATTCTTGAGATAGTTTTATTTTCATGCTGTTTGTGAATTAACATGAAGTTTTTCAGTATGTCAAGCATTCTGTGTGTATTCAAGCAAGTGTGGGCCAGTGTGGATGAAGATTTTTAGTTTGACTCCTCTGCTAATAAGTTTCATGAGCCATTACTCGGCTTCTGTGCTTCTGCGCCTTTCTGATGCATCCTGATCTTTGCTCCCTCATCCTCTTCATTGTCTGCACCGCATGCTGTGTGATGAAAGGCCAATCAAGTGGAAAAAGAGGATCCTGACATGGAAATAAAGTGCTACACGTCTCCACTTATCTTCCTGCTCTCAGAGCTAGAGAAGTAAAATGTGTATCCTACTCATGTGTACACAATATAAGTGTGTAGCAAAATGGTACATATAACCTGAATGTGGGAGAAAAGAATGAAGCTCTAGAATGAAACTTCTGAATCAAGCTATGCGGTTCAGAAAGGTTGTAATATGGTAAAAATGTAAATCTGTGTGTGTTAGTGCGGAAATGTGTCTCTCTGACATGGAGGGTGATAAGGTAAAGATGAATAAGGATCATTAAAGCAACCAAAGACATCTACACGGCTTCCCACTGTGGGAGGCAATGGGTTCTTTGTGAAGATAGTTTTTAAATGTCAACCCCTCATGGCCCCTATGTGGTTTTATGGCTTTCTCTTATGTTGTGCAATATTAAAGCAATTATTTCCATGATGACTCAGAATCACTGAATCTCAGAGTCATTTGAGGACATACTGTGGACATGAAACTTGTGCAGGTTCCTTGGTTAGATATTGGAAAGAGTCTGACATTTCCTCCCTGTCTATATTTTCCACTGAATCAGAAAATCATTTAAACAAGTCAAATGAAAATATTACCTATCGCACACTGAGGCCACATGCATTGGCTTAATAGCTATCCATGGACCAATATAGGTGGCCTTCCACTGACTGGATGGCATTTTGCCATGACATTCAGAAAGCCAATATTTGTCACACACATTAAACCTGAATTCATACTGATAATAGGAAGTTGGTTTATAACTTGGTTATAAGGGGATTATATATTTTGATTACAGAAAGATTTAAACCATTTTCAGTGGTCTTTTGAGCATCTTGTTATAATTAAAATGATCTTCCTGATCTGTATTCCCCTACATGCCTTTAATACCAGTATTATGGCACATATTAAGTAAATACATGTAAAAAGTGTATTCTTGGGCAATAACACTTAAGCAATAGTACATAAGTTTCAGACCTTCAAACTATACTCAGTAGTTTTCATGGCACACTGACCTTCATTATATACATTCTTGGGGCAGTGTCCTGGGGATGTGAATCCACACTTCAGAACTTTTTGTTCCAGCCAGCAACATCAAGGGACAGCTGTGTTTTGCTTAATGCCACCAAGTCACATGCCAGCTACTTGATATTAACACACTGGTCATGAACCAAATGACTGATTCAGCAAATAAATCCAAGTTGACATTCTCAGAGGAAGCGAGGGAAAGAAATATAGAAAGTGACATAGCAAGAGGTAAGACAGGAGTCAACATCAGACCGACTAACTGGCTGGAGGGAGCTCTGAGAAGAGACAGGATGCAAGACAGATGACGAATCGGCCTTCTTTAAGGGATTCTATAGTGTGTAGTTCAGTTGTTCAATCTTTACAGAGGCATACCGAGTTCCTACACGGAAGATTAAATGTGTTGCATTAGCCTCTGGCTAGCAGACGTTATGGCTGGCAACAGTTTTAAGGAGAAACCAGAGTTTGAAGGCCCTCTTCTGTTTGTGAGCACTTCAGCTTCCCAGTTAAGTATGTGAATGAACAAAGACAAATTGGTAAGACAAAAGCGGTCTGTCAGACTTGTGTCGAGCTGTGTTCGAAATTTGTTCCCCCTGTAGCCCCGCCCCCTCCACATGTGGATGGAAGCTGCTCTCACTGAAAACTGTACATTCAAAAAATGTTTTATCAACCAAACATGTCAGAGCCTTGCAACTCATTTTATATTAATTTACCTTCTACAGCATACATGCAATTAAAGTTTTACTTTTAAAAGAAAACAAACTTTAGATTAAATTAATATTTGTACAAGTTTGAATGAATTATCTTTAATTTTCTCTGGAAACATTCCTCCCTCCCTTATACAGATGCGGAAAAAATTATTAGACCATCCTTGTTTTCTTATTTTCTTGTTCATTTTAAATGCCTGGTACAACCAGAGGTACATTTGTTTGAACAAACATAATGACAACAAAAATAGTTCACAAGAGTTTCATTTAAGAGCTATCTAACCATTTTCCACAGTTTTCTTGATTATAACCTAAATCATTGAAGTTTTTACATCATGGCATTTCACTGCCAAAAACAGTGTTTGTACAAGAAATTGAAGAAAACAAGGTGGTCTTTTTCTACGACTGCATGTATGTGCAGAGATTCTGATACTAATATTTCCATTAAAATGGAGATCTCTATTTATGTCATATTTTTGTTTATTTATGAGTCTTTTATGAGAAAGTTTACTGTCAGCAGTTCTTTTTTTTATTTTTTATTTCATTTAATATGTCATTCAACACGTTCCTAGTAGTATTTTCATGTTGTTCCCTTACTGTATTGAAAAAAGAACCAAACTGTGACCTTAAAACCATGGTACCTACCGAACCATGATTTTGACGTACTGTTACCCCCCTAATATATACACACATATATTTATTCATCATAGAACTTTATCATTGTGACACACTAAGATTTTTCTGCTAAATGCCTATGAACTACGTGGTTATCTGAGAAGACTAATTAGCAGTGATGTGCGGATTGATGCTGAAATATCAATTCCTCCCATACTAACTACTAGAACGGTTGTAAAACTAAATCTCATTCTCATATTGATAATAGTTATTAACATGAACACAGTGGAAAGTAAGGAAAGGTAGGAACTACTTCTTCTTCCGCCTGCCGTTGTCAAATACAAAATTTGGCATAGTGTAACTCGCCGCAACAGTGCGCTGCTCACTCACTGATCAGTGATCAATTAGTCAGATCACGTGTGGAGACATTTCAGCTCCACAAACAGTAATGGAGGACACTTTGACATATGGAAAGACCACAAACCTCCTTAAACATTTGAGAACCAATCAGAATACAGAAGCAGAAGTGATGAGGTGGTCTGAGGAGGGGAAGGACAGGTGCAAGAAGTGGCCAAGACAGACGCCACTCTAAAGTCCTTTGGTGCTGCAGGCAGATATCATCAGGTACTACCAGGTACAGAGGGAGAACATGTGGAGCTGGATACTGTTGCTGAATTTTATAGAAAAGTCATTTCTATCTGTCTACCAGGTTTAAGTTTTTGTGCTGATAAACAGGGTGTCACTGCAATCTGAAAACTTAGGCTTCCCATTTGGTTTAAATGTGCAGTTATAAATATGATTATGAAATAAGTAAATGTTACAATAAAAAGCTGCATGACTTCAGTTTGAAGTGATACGTTTTTATGAACATATATGTTCAGACCAGGAGAAACTCATCCATGCATTCATCTCCAGTAGACTGGATTACTGTAATGGCATTCTAACAGGACTTCCTA
>JAOXYM010000018.1:8522642-8536528 GCA_028567055.1 Leptatherina wallacei
AAGTATGTAGCATCTGGGCCATACTTTAATTTGAAATAAAAAAAATAAAGTTACACGAAGTGACACCCTCGCTTTAATAGAAGGTGATTATGTATGTAATTTCTTTTTCTGCCTTTTGTTTAGGGCTTTAAGACATATCTCTTGTGAGAACACTTCTTCTCCAAACACCTCTGACACTTAATGGCTTGACTGAAGTTCTTTTTCTTTATTCTTAAATACGTTTCATTTCTTGTCATGACACCTTCTTCAGTTCTAATCAAACGGTAAAGTTTAGGCTTATAATTATAAGAGGAACACAAACATATGTTAAGGTTCATTAAGGTCATATGTGTCACTAAATCTCCTGTTAAGGTCATGAGCTCCTCAATAGCTTCAGCAGAGTGGATGCTAATCTCCTGGGGGTTCACCAAGAACAATACACAATAAAGTATAATGAAATTGATGAATAAAAGTAATTTGACATTTGAAACTTTGAAACTCTCCCCTAAAATCAAATCAACTGTTCTTTCTAAAACTGTAATCAACAAAAAATGATCCACACATAAACCTAAGTCTCATCAGTCCAAAAACTTTGATAGGTTTTTGTCCTTTATTTTTAATTGTCTTACTCCACTCCTCATTGTGCAGTACTCATTTTCTTTCTTTCTCTTTCTTTCTTTCTTTCTTTCTTTCTTTCTTTCTTTCTTTCTTTCTTTCTTTCTTTCTTTCTTTCTTTCTTTCTTTTCATTGCCTCCCAATGTGCCTATCAGGTGTATGAATGCTTAGAAAAGCACCAAGTATGTTCCAATATAGGTGTTGTGTGAATGGACATGTAGTGTCAAAGCGCTTTGAGTGGTCACATGACTAGAAAAGCACTATACAAGTACAGTCCATTTACCATTTCATCTTTACTCAAAAATAAATCAAATTGACTTTATATACCCTTTTGTTACCAGAGAATATCTTGACTAACCCCAGTATTATACATTCTCTAGAAGCTCACATTGCAGAGCAAATTATATGTAATGGTTAATAGACTAAATGTGATAATGAACTTGCCAAAAAACAACAAAATATATAGATCTATTTATCAATAAATGACTAGATCTTGTGGTGTGCACAGTCTGCAAGGAACCTCTTTCTGCTCTAAGTCACATGCATTGTGTTGTCCACCTTCAACAACTCAGGTCATATCACATCTTTCCTTTTAAAAGAGATTATTTCCATCATTGTCAAGAAACCTACAATGTAACAACAGTTTGAGCCCTTCTGTTGCAAATGAAAGCATTTTCACTTTGCGATGCACAATAGCCGACGCTGTTACAGTGGCAATGGTCTGACTGGAAAGATATGTTTTTAATCATCAATAATTAACAATCAAATACAAGGAAAAATAGGTTCCAGGTTTAAAAATCCAAGAGTTTTCCTCTAAGCACTTAAAGTGTTGCACAGCTTTTGTGCTGATGGGCATAAAATGTACATCATTTTTGTGACACCTGTTTCAATTTTCAAAAGAATGCACTTTGTGGGAAGTTGCTATAATGTCTGCACCATATTTGTGTCTTTTACAGGTGGAACTCCTCGCCCATTGAAAAAAACTTTACACGGAGTAACGCCATGGTTCCATTGAGAATAGTTCTTTAAAGTGTCCAGAACAACATAAAGTGAACACTATATACATAATTTAGGAAAAAAAATATGGCAAAAGTTAGCATTCTGAGCTGTTAAACTAGCTTGCAGGACGCACATCAATATACAATGTCTTGCAATGGTTTCAGAAACTGTCCTGGGGCTAGGTTAGAGGCAAAATCACATTAAATCTGGCTCCCTCAACAACACCAACCATTTCAGCACTGTTTTCAAAAAGATCTGCACATCTCAAAAAGTTACTATAACTACAAGGTTCTCCGATGCTTGAAATGCATGTTTGTTTGCTTTGTTTAAGTGGTTTGGCACAGAAAGCCACAATGTGCTGCGATGTGCACTGAAAGTAGTAAGGTGGCTATAAGAACAGGGCAGATCCACCAGAGAGACAGGCAGAGAGATGAATGAGAGACGTATTGCTTCCCAGATTAGGTTTGTTTTCCAATCATCCTCTGGCCATATACCATATTGATTAAAACCTAATAACCTCATAAGACGCTCTCCTGAAGCTTTCACATGCACCCCACCAGCCCACCTCCATTTCTCCCCTTCCTCTCTCCCATCCTCTTCTTCTTTCTCCCACTATCCCAAAGAGAAACGACTTGCCATCTCTCCTCTCAGTATTAAAGAAGCGCTGACAGCAAATCATTCTTCCTGACCTCAAAGTTGAGCCTTTAATTTTGATGATATCTATCAATCATGACAAGGATATCAAATAAAAAAAAAGGATTGGCTGGGTTATATATCTGACCCACGATTAAAAGATATTACCTTGCAACACACACATCAATCTGTGAAAAGTGTCAAGCAGACAAGAGGGTTAGCAAGGGAAAATAGTCCGGCAACTTGACAACATTAGTTTTGAGTGGTGCAACATTCAGCTGACAAAGCTTTGCATTTATTTAGGAGCAATTGCATGGGCTAAATCTCATATTTTATACATTGATGCCTCCTTAAAGTTTCATGAAGGTGAAGCTAACCTTGTGGCACTGCAGTATGCCTCTGCGATTTGTTTTGAAACAGTTATTCCCTGAGCCTTACATGAGCCCTGTCATTCTACTCACACTTGTGCTGGACACATTTTCTTCACCAAAAAGTCACAAATGGAGCTTAAAGTGTCATTTTTAAACTTCCTGTCCTTCTATGAGAACCCTTTACTCTCTTTTCTAGGCCTCCTCTTTCTGCCGCAAAATAACATCCCATCATACTTGAAGAGTTCACGAGACTGATAAGCCAATCATTTCAGGAAGAGAGGGAAGGAGAAAGAGACTGTATGACTTTATATACACACATACAGTACATGCATACATGCAGGCTTACTGAGAGATAGAAAGAAAAAAAAAGAATTGAGCACAATCTATTTTCTGTTTGTATTTTACTGCTGATAGTATTATTGAGTATTGAGAGATACTTTGGTTTACATTGTCCTCATATTCTTTTCATGTTTTTCCAGTGAGCCCTTGTGTTCTTTGTCTTTGTTGATCTTACTTTAATCTGCAATGACAACACGATATGCAAGATGCTTTACAGTAACTATGAAGAATGCACAAATCCAGACATCTACATCTGTTACATGGACAACATTTTAAAGAATTCACTCAATTTCTTGGCATCATATTCCTGTTCTATGCCTTGTCACTGGATAACAAGCCTCGGTATGTTAACCTTATTAAGTGGTATTTGCATTCTAATTAAAGGGGAATTTTCAAGCCCAGCAGGAGGGATTGTGGAGCACAAGGACTACTGGGGCATTTGGCAACCTTTAACAAGGCATATAGCTTTCATGTTGTGATGATATAGTGGCTTGCTTTTGTATAAATGACCTGTCTTACTCCAAACATCCAAATTTCCTTTTTTTTGTCTGTAAAACTGGTTTCACAGTGGAGTCTCACAGCTTGATTCATTGGAGTGGAGAAGGTCCACATGGCTCAAATTATTTACCATCAAAATATTCAAGCAATTATTTTAAGAGTATCAAATTTCATCCATTCTATACTTAGGTAGCTGTGAAAAACCCTGAGTCTGTTATGGTGGATGAGTATTGAAAAAAATACTTCTGTAAATGGAAACACTTTTTTGCCATGTGGGATTTAAAAATCAACAAATATTCACTGTATCACATGAATAAAGCTTGAAAGTCAGATTGAAAAGATGCCATTTCATTTCTTATTTTACATCCAACTCTAATTGTGTATTTTGATATTGCAAAACCTTACTGTGTATATTAATTCTATCACTTACTATGTGTTATTACACTACCAACCCTTGTCATTTTGTAAAAAGAAAAAAAAAGTTTAAAAGTGAGATATGACAAGTGAAAGCAAAGAAAATCATTAAAATGACTATAAAAGATGTCAAACAGGTCATTAATCATTGAACTTTTGATATGGGAATCAACAGACTGATGATATCCACCACTGTCCTCCTGTAAGTTTGCAAATCTATAGTCTGAAATATCTGAACAAAAGATGTCATAGGTAATCAATGTCTTCATCATGTCATATGTGGCTGTTGAATATCATGGTGTGTATCACCAGTGAGCAAACAAGTAACATTAGCTGCATCCTGTTAGGAAAATGAATGTTGGGTCTTATTAGTGAAACTACAACATTATTAAGTATGGACTAACATTTTAGTATTTTTCAGGAAATCAGGTTAATGTATTTTGAGTTGTTTTTTTGAGCAAATCTAAGAAATCTGAGCGAGTCAAATACAGTAAACAGAAAACTCAATGGATAAAACAAAACACACGTCCTATGTGGTTTTAATGGGGCTTGCTTGTGCCTGTTGATGGCAGAGTCTTAAATGTTGATTTTTTTTTTCTAACATGACAACATTTTCTTTTTCTAATTTGGATGCATATTTTGTTTTCATGGCTTATTAGACAACCAAATGTAGCATGGTGATACAAAGAGCAATACAAACAAACAGATGTAGGAATTGTTATGTTTTGTTTCAATAATAAGGCGATAAATAAGAGAAAGTTGTCTTACAAGATCTTTGCCAAAATTTGATTACTTTTCCTGTCAGTGCACCTTTTTAATTAATGATTCTTTTGTTTTACAACAACAGGTCTGCCAGGTTCAGCTGAGCTAGATGACCATGCATTTTGTCATCAGAAACCAGTTTATTGGCACTTTGCTGTGTCAGCAGAGAGCTCTTTTTAAAATGAATGAGAAGATGGCTACACCACCGGTTCACAGTGTCAAATTAGACCTGTGATATCAGCACTTGTTTTTTGTTCACTCAATTAAGGGATGTGTAGTCTGTGGTTGTGGTATCTAGATGTTACTCTGGTAGTGAGGGAAGTTGCTAATTCAGCAACTCTAATATGTTGCCTTTACTTTTTGTCATTATTTAAAAAAAAACTTGTTAAGTTTCCACAAGATGAACTAAACATCTGTAAAGTATTTATTGCAGCCCTGTGTGGAACTGTTTCCAAATCTTGGTCCTGCCTGCTGCAACTTGATTTTTTCCAACACATTTTAAATATTCAAATAATAAATAATACCATACTATTTTCTGTTTACTATGTTTAACAGGTTTACAGCAGATTGAAACGTAGAGGATGATATAGACTATAGACTTCCCATGACTACTGTATTCAGAAACACAGTCAAGTGTGTTTATGGCTGTCACTCAGAGGCATGCAACGTTTCTTGACTAAAACTGCAAAGAGGTCAGAGAACTTAACGGAGGTAAGCATCACATCAATGTGATCAATAAAAGCTAATGATTCCCTCGAATCAGTTTGGTTCTCTTGATAATCCAAACAGGAGCACATGGTGTTGTTGCTGCTAAACTGTTCCCTCTGTGGAAAGGGATGATAAAGTTATTGGCAAGGGTATGCTTCAATAAAATCAGAAAATGGTCAGGCATGCAAGTATGCAGCAAAATTCCACAAGCAGAAGTGCATTCGCTTTGGTTGACATATTTAACATGTTCTATTTGTCCTCTCTTGTTACTGCCGTTTCCTCTGCACATTGTGTATTATCCTCCCCTGCAGCCAGCCACCAAAGAACCTTGTGGATTTGTCAGCCTTTATGTATATACAAAACCTTTGTTGTTGGTTTATTAGTGTCTATGAATACAACAGGTTGAAATCTGAACTCTGAGTTGAGGCTATGCCAATAGGGATGTATTGAAGCTGTCAAAAATGCAGATATCTTCATCTTTTGCTTAAAAGAGTGTACAGGTTTTATACAAAACGAGGCTATGTTGTCACACATTTTCAAAAGTACATACATGCAGGAATATCCACATGTGTAAAAAAAAAATAACCATACCTGATTAAGCCTAGCTTTTGCTTCATTGATCTCTGTGAATGTGGAAATGAATGCATGCAGATGAGCCCATTACATTGATTCCTCCCATAAATGACCATGCAAAGGGCTAAAACATGTCCTTTATGTCACCTATTGTCCAATGAACAAGGGCAAATATAAAGACAGATAGATATTTCACAGAATGTGAAGTCCAAGTGCTGACTACAGGTGGATGATTGCAGCCTGAGATGATAATAGGCATAAGCCAAAAAAAAAAAAAACAGTTTTAGTGGTTTATCCAGTGGATCACTAACAAACAATACATGACAAAGTGTCACCAAAAAATATGTGCATTTGCTGAATTAAAACGAAAGAAAAATAGTCCTTACGTTGAAGTAGATGTGAAGAGGGTGACGGTGCACTTGCAGAATGTGACTGTTACAGGTGGGCGTGCAAGAAAGCTGCAGCTGACAGCACATGAAGAGAGGGTGCATGGCTTCTATTGTGTGAGATACAATCTTATGCCTGCATGTCAGGGAGAATAAGACACGAGTACAACTCTCGGTATGTGGATGACCATTGCTCAAACACTGAAATATATTCTATGGACCACTTTCATTGATGTGTAGTTAGAAAGTATAAGCTTGTGAAAATTAGATTTACACACGGTCAGCTGGCTGGATACATATAAGACAAGTACTAAGTTATTATTGTGTATATGTCAAGTATGAGAGGCAGGGGTAAGCTTTTGTATAACTTTGACAAGGAGCAATCATCACAGCATGTTGACTGGGTCAGAGCTTCTCTGAAATGTCAAGGCTTGTGTGGTGCCCCCAGGCATCAGCGGCAAGTTCCTACCAACAGTTGTCTGATAAGAAAACTATGAACACAATGTACAAGTCGCCAAGGAAGATACTGGAGCAAGTCTGAATCTCAGTCAAATACATCATTCCTAGACAAGGGTAGCTTTGGAGGTTTGCAAAAAAGAATCCTCATTATAAACCAAAAAATATAACTTTGTGAGTACTGCCCCCTTTATTGGTGTGACTTATGCAGATTAACCTGGCAGGTGGTGCTTTTGCTGTTTTAATTTATTTCCCTGTTTATAATTGAATATCTTTTAAAACTGCATTCTAGATATAAAGTCATGGATGGCAGAAAATTTCCTTCAACTTAACCAGGACAAAACTGTAGTTTCAATTCTCAGTCCCAAAGACAAGAGATAGATTGTTTTACCAGAAACTGTAGAATTTGAATGTGTGTGAGGAATCTGGGTGTACTTTTTGACTGAGCTGGATTTTATCCCTCACATTAGAAATGTAGCAAAGACAAGATTTCATCATCTTAAAAACATTGCCGTTCGTCCATTTCTCTCTCTTGCCAGCACGGAGATGCAATGCATACTTTTATTTCCAGTATATCAGATTATTGTAATGTCCTGCTGTCTGGTCTTCCTAAAAAGAGCATTGTTAACCTACAATCACTTCAGATCTTGGCAGCACATGTTCTGATTACGATCAGAGGGCAGGAACACGTTACACTAGTTTTAAAATCGCTGCATTGGCTCCCTGTGCGTTCCAGGATTTAAAGGTTCTTATAGTGGTTTATAAATGTCTTAGAGGTCTTGGGTCTTCTTACTTATCTGATTTGCTTTTAAATCCTGAGCCCTTGCACACTCTGAGGTCCTCTGGTACTGGCCTTTTAACTGTTCCTAAAGTCAGGACTAAAACCTGTTCCATATTACACCCCTTGTCTATCAACCTGCCAAAGAACCTCAGGAATGCAGAGACTGGTGATGTTTTTAAAAAGAAGCTCAAGACCTACCTTTTTAACTTACCTTTAAATTTAATTAAATTTATTCATGAACATCTTTATGTGTATTATTTATTTCTGTCACTTATCTCTTCTTATTGTTTAAACATTTATTCAACCTTTTCTTAAAATTTTTAACTCCAGTGGTTTCATCATGGGGATCGTCCACATGGCTTTGCCTGCTTGGTCTGCAGGGTCGTTGCTGTGGTGATTGCCCTGTCTGGGTGGCTGGAGGTCCTCCACTGGAGCCCTATGGCTATGGTGTGGACTCCGACCTGCCCTGTTCTGGGTGGTTTCTGTGCTGGCGCCCTCTGTGGTCCTGGGTGTGCTGTCTTTCAGTGTGGATAGATCCCCAAGATATCATTTCCTCACAGCAGCGTCAAGCCAGAGGTTTATTTATACCTACATTCAGTTAAGAGACAGTAACTAAGGATGGGAGTTAATGTTTGTGTTGATGAGGTGGAGGGTTGGGGAGTGGGAGGAGTGTGCATGTACTTTGTTTGCGTGCGTGAGTGTGCATATGTGATTGTGTGTGAAAGAGACTATATTGAGGTGTGTGAAATTTCTGGTGCGTGGTGGCTTTTATCTTTTTTCTAATATGCATATGTTTTTATTATGTAAAGCACTTTGTGCTGCCTCTGCATGAAAAGTGCTTTATAAATAACATTTGATTTGATTTGAATAATAAGTAGTATGTTTGTAAATTAGCTTTCTAATAGGAATTCAATCTATACTGGAGGCTTTTGCACCTCACAGTCCATGCACTGTTTTATAGACAATGCCAATGCAGGAGAGTGTGCTCTCCACAACCTACATGACAATCATGATCTGTTACTTAAATGAATAGATTTCAGTGTGAATTGCAAGTACGTACTTCAGTTTAAGTTCTTTTTATATTGTAGTGATGAACTTTTTTTAAATCAATATTTAATTAAATACATTTTTGATTCAATACATTTTTGATTTAATCAATTCTTAATTAATTTAATTTAGATTAATTAAATTTTTCTTTATAGTGTTCCACTGTAGAAACAGTTACATAAAGAACTAGGAAAATAAACAGAACCCAACCCTCTGAACACTGGAGTCTATCTCAGCTCCATCAGGCAAGAGGCAGGGTACACTTCGGACAGGTTTTAGAAAGAGAATAAGAGAAAAAGGTAAAAAATAAAGATAAAATAGATGGAGAAAAGGTAAGCACTCAAAAGAAAAAAAAAATCCTGGCATCCATGAAAGCGCTTTGGTATGTAATTTCCATCTATTCCTGAAGTTGTTTTTTGTTTGTTTGTTTTGTTTATGTAAACTGTATCTTGGACACCTGTATTGAGACTTGTATCACAAGAATATGAACACCCTGCAGGACTTCAATACAACATTTTTTACACACAATCAACACAGACCTCAGTTATCATACACAACCGCAGTCTATGTCAAACAGGAGTTCATTTGTGGACGCTGATGCTTGTTTCTGCAACCCAGCCTTCAGAAAATATATTTAGTCAAGTTCTATTTTCAGGAAACTGCTGTTATGAAGTTTATATCTTACATTTGGTATTTTTCTTGTCTTTCTTTTCTGCATGCGTATACAATGCAATATGTGCCAAAGTCACTTGATCAGGTTTAGAAAAATTAAATATGTGATCAAGGTCCAGAGATAAAATACCTTTTAAGGGCTGGGAAAACAAATGGTCTATCCTTAAATCCAGTACTTGCAAAGCATGCACTGTTCTTTTAACTGAGGAAAACAAATAATACACTTTTGGCATTTGCCATTTTTCCATCCCCTCTTACCTTTAGGCCATGCTATTAAGAAATCTTTAGTTTTCCACTTCAGCAGCTTTGCTTTTTCACTTTTTTCCCTCCTTCCACCATCAAAAGAGTATGGCTTCTTTGTCCTTGTCCTCTATTGCACCATTCTGTACCTTTCCATTTGTTTGAGATCAGGTATAGTGAGAGAAGGCCAGTCTAAACCCCAATGACATTTCCATGACCATGCGTTTGACCATGCAAATTTTGCTACTGAAGCCCCCAAATCACCCATTAAAAGAACAGCATGATGCTCTGAGAAAGGTGTCTCAGTTTATGAGTTTACCTTGGCAGTTACTCTGTAAAACTGTCTGCAATACATGGACTATATAATCTCTGGCAACTGAATGACAATTACATAGCACACAGTTACAATCTGTAGAATCATTTTATTTTTTTATGTAAACACTGGACTGAATGACCTTGAAAACTTGAGTTAGGTGTGTTGTAAGTACATGCAACAAAATACATGTAAAAATAAGGGTAAGTAATTACATTAGTCAAATTGTCGTCAATCCGCAGGTACACGTGACACAGAGTTTGTCACATGAATAAATATGTATGTAGTGCTCATGTTTAATAAACCAGCTATGTGTGTCTTGAATAGCTAACCATCATGTGTATGTGCTTTGGAAATTGATTTAAAAGCCTTGCCTCAGTGTCTCATGCATGTGGGTGACAGTGCTCTTTGATTGAGGGATTTTGTGGTCCCTGGTTTCCAGATAAGACCGTTGAGGATACATCCCTGCTATTCGGAATCTTACAGATAAATCTACTGTACCACATGGTGAGTTTTTAGCATAGAAATAGATTCATTATCACACATGTGGACATGTTTCTTTTCATATTCTCACAGGTAATCAAGCCATTAAGCAATACTTTCTTTAGCCCTGTCTTCGTTTGTTATCATTTTTCGAACAATTTAACAACTATGTCCATGAAACTTGTTGTAAGTCTTGAAGTGTATAATTTTGTTTGGAATCTTTTCCATTACAAATTATTACTTTAATTGCTACAATCTCCCAAACTTAAGCAAGAAGTCTTGTTGCCTAAACTTGAAGTGTTTCTTGAAGTTCATGAGTTGGGTAGTTTTATTTCCTAAATCTTACCAAATGCCTATAGTGCTTAAATTTAACCAGGAAATGATACTGTCTTAACCTAACCAACAAGTTTTGACAGGCAGTGAGATATATGGTAAAAGAAACTGAATGTAGACAATAATAATAATGACAACAACAACTTTCAAAACCAATGTACCAAACTCAAGTCTCTTGTTTGAAATTTCTGCAACTTTCTTCAGTGTCATTTTCTGCTTTCTTATTGGGAAATTAAAACTTTCTCTCTGAATTGAAGAATTTTCTCTCTGCATCTAATAACACAATAACTTGTGTTTCAGGATATCATTACATAAGCTCATATCTCAGAGATGGTGCAAACTTCAACAAAAAGGCAGTACTGTAAAAATATCAATAGTTTTTTATTACTATAAAATACTCCACACCAGTCAGTTTAGAACTGATGAGATGTTTTGGATGAGAAGCAAAACGTTTTCAAGAGACAAAAAGTAATCCAGCTGCCTTCAATTAAGAGTTCACCAATTTCATGGTAATCCTGAATGCTGGAATAGATATAATTTCACCCTTCTATTGACATGGCTCATAAAGTCCTAAAATAGATAATCACAAGATTAGAAAATTTGCTGGATTTTTCATGAAACTGAATTAGATTATATTTAATATATAATGTATATTTAGTATAATACAATATAGTGTATTGAGTAAAAGTGGTAAATATTTGCAGATTAAAAAAAACTGGAATCTTCCTTTGCTATTAACCCACTGTTATGTTAATTTGTTTGTTTCCTATATAAATGAATGTCCAAGCAACATATCTTTTCTAATAGATGTTGCCAGCACACACAGTTCAAATCAAGATTTACACATTATTTAATCAATATATTTTGTTTATTTAGCACATCTCTTCCTTTTTATCACACAGCTTTGCTTTAAAATTGCTTATTTTTGTTGTTTTACATTTTATTCAACCTGTTTGAATATTTAACTAATGTTATTGCTAATGGTTTAAACAACATATGACTTATAGATGTGTCATTAATGTCTAAATTAAGATAAGGGAATGATAAAAAAGACATTTGCAAACATTAAGCCAAACACTAATATGCAAATTGAAATCCAGGTTGTGTCTGTTCTTCTGCCAAAGCTGTAGACTCTATTAGCTCCCATTGGTTGAAGACTGTAAACCATGCCTCCCTGGAATGTCTGTCCTGTTAGCTCACACCACACAGATAACTCTGAAAGAGTAAATAAGTAGAGAGAAGGGAAAGAGAGAGAGAGAGTAATTAATTGAAGGACAATGTAAAGTCTTGTGTTTCTGTCACCGCTTTCATCTTTCTGTCTTTTTGTCCTCTGCATATTTGTTGTGTCTTCAATGTTCAAAGTGACCCTCTGTTGTTCATGTTTATCATTTTGCAACAAGTTAATTCAAGTATAACAGCTGCACTCCACAATATCAGAATCTACAGTAACCATTCGGTGTAAGTATATTCATATTTAACAACTACTTTTGTAATCAGAACACCTCACAAGAGCTTCTTTTCATTTTGCATGCAATTAATGCCAATTTTGGATTTTTAAATTGCTCTTGTGAGTATTTACCATTATTTTTTGCTTTATGCTGTCTTGTGACATCAGTCCTGAAGTTGCATCTCTGGATGAGACAGAAAAGAGAAGCAGAACCACAGCAGACTTGGCATACTGAGCTGAAGGCCTGCAAAGAGTTATGGACAAGTGGCAGTGGGTAACCTATCCACCCAACTTTGCTTCTCTTTGGATACAGGAACAGTCCAGCTGGACTGAGTGTGAATATATCACCTCAGTCAAATTCAGAACCTTCTGACAAGGACAGTGAAAAGTGATGAGAATAACAGCATTAAAATAAACGCTGTTACTATCAGGCGTTCCTTTTTTCAGTAACGAGTAATCTAACTACTTACTCTTTCCACCGTTACAACGCCATTACTGTTACTGATGTTTACTGACAGCGCATTACTATTGTAAGATGAGATTCATTTATGTTTTGGCTGGACAGAAGTTTCACATTTGTTGGGATTTGGTGCGTTCCAGTTATCTCAGAATTCCGAGCAGGCGAGAGTAAGTGACGTCATTACCAGTTTGTCGCCGTTCCAGTTGTGCGAACTCGGAAAAAATAGACGTCTCCAAAACAACTAATTTGTGAGCATCTACAGAGGCTAATAAAACGGTTATATCACCAACTCATTGTAAAAATGTGCACTATGAAAACTCCAGCCAGTTTTAGTGATAACTGAATTTTAAACGACAAATATAGATGCAATTTTTCACAAGCAAGTCCGCCATAAGGTAATTATGATAACAACAACCCGCTGGTGTCAGGACTGGAGCCAGGACAGAGGACCCAGATGCAGGCTAGATGGTGTGGTGAAATTTTAATGGCCCAAAAAACAAACACAACCCTGAACACTATGAAACTATGAAATTATAACAAACACACAACTATTAAACCTAAACAGAAACAATGAACCAGCAACAAGAAACAGAAACCAAGGGGTATAAATACACAGAACACAATGAGACACAGGTGGAGTGGATGAACAAATTAGACCAGGTGAAACTAATGAACATGAAATGACCAGAAAACAATGTACAAGGACAAAACAGGAAACCAAACTAAACATGACATACAACCCATGACATACAACCCAGAACACCTAAAACCGTGACAGCTGGTGTTTGTACTAGAGACCTAATGGATACAAAATGTTCCCCACAATCTGAATTCAGTTAACAATTAACGCTGAAGATGCAGATAGCGTTAGACTAAATTCTGCTCTCTGAAGCCGTTTTCATCTGACTGAAAGCTTAGATACTCAGTAAGTGATGATGACTGACTGAAGAGTAAAATGTCATGGCTGACTTCTGTACGTCAGTACAGCCGAGCACCCACGCACATACTAACACACACACACACACACACACGGAGGACAAGAGGGAGACAAAGCCACAACATTCATCAGCCTGAGATTAATGTCCTTGATTTTTCTTAGTATTTTATTCTATAAAATTTCCTTTTCATTTATAAATCAGACCTAATATTGAGTTTTTATTATGAATGAATGAACATGCAGATGAATTTGAAGTTCCTTTAAAGGGAATATATTTGAAGAAATATTTTTTTCTAAAAAGTAACAGAATAATTACTTCTTCGAATACTTACTTCTTTTCATAATGCTGTAACTCTGTTACTAAAGGCCCGGTCACACTGCCTTTCGCGGGCGTATCGCGGCTGAATCACGGGCAGAAATGTCTGCCCGTGAAGCAGACG
>JAOXYM010000018.1:8635246-8649982 GCA_028567055.1 Leptatherina wallacei
ATAGTCATAATCCACTAATGCTAATGACTTGTTTGAACCCTGATGACTGATGGCTAAATGAAGAGGAACCCCCTACCTTTTTATAGTCAATTAGCTAACTCAACAAGGTATAATAATATTGCATGCACTTCATGTGGTTGACTGATGCCAAAAATACCCAATGTGCAGGTGCAGAGGCACAAATTTGCAAAGTGTGGAGATAAAGGACAGCAGGGGAAGGTGTGGGAGAGGTGTGAAGCAGATGAAAAGGGAGGTCACATGAGTAAGGGAGCAGAGGTGGCACAAGACAGAAAAGAGCATGAAGATGGATGGAAAAAGGGGTCTCATTGTCTTTCTTCCACTTGTGTTCCCAACATGCCACTGCTGAACCTTAAAATGCTGCAGCGCTCACCTCTGACCCTGCCTTGTGTCGAACACAGATCAGGTCGTGAGAGTTTGACACGATACTCGCCCTCACCGTTTGTTGTATAGTTCCACTTCCACCCGCTGCCGTCAGCTTCAATCCAGTATGTTCGAGGACGGGGATGGGGGGGCACAAAAGGAGGCAGAGAGAAAAAAGCATTTTGCAGAAAATTGAGAGGCACAAAGAGGATGTTGATGAAAAGCATAGAGAAATTTAGGAGGGATTGAAAAAGGTTGTGCTATTTCATTTCAAAGACATTTTTTGTTCCCTGGCTTTGATGCAAAAGAATACAGCTTTACTTGATGATAGAGAACAGAATCGATTTGTGGGGTTCCTTTTTCATGAATAATCCCACTGCTGCAAATAACGCTGATACAAAACTAACCCTCTATAAAAACAGTTCATTGGACATTTGCCACTTGGCCTATTTCCTTCCATTTTATCTTTAAGTAGGAATCAGTTTTGTGTTTAAAAAAAACAAAAACTAATATTTTTTTCTCTTTTTGATGATTGACCTGCATTCTGAATGTGATTCAGTGGTGTAAACAGCAATTATCATGCATAGAAAATGTGATGTTAAGAGCAATGCAAATACAGCATGACGTGTACATCAAGAACATAAGTGGCTTAAATTTAAGACACATCTTTGCTTTGCTTTTCTTTCCAAGCAGAGATAATTTGACTCCCTAATTCAAATATTTTTAAGACATCTGGACAAGTCTGAAATTGCCAGTCAGATTCCATAGTGTTGACAAGGGAATCAAAGCATTTCCACAGCGATTATACTGTATATGCTCCCACTCGCATGGTCAGATGGAGTGCAACAGAAGAACAAAGACACACAATCTATTTTAGTTTGTACAGTGTGAAATTACATATCAGATCTATAGCATTTATGAGCAGAAATCAAATAAAGTCTTTCTCCAGTCCTGTGATACTGACAGTAAACTATGTCAATAACAACTACCAAACTATGCATTCAGCAATGATTTAAAGCAATGTAACTAATGATTGGACGTCTGTGTCTTATTGGATCTTTAATCTACAAGATAGTGTCTGCACTCTGCAGCACTGTAAACTGATTGTCATTCCACAGAGTAAATGCCACTGTTTTGGCAAAGTCTGTGGCATTTTTCAGCAATGCACAAGGTGTCATTGTGCAACTGCAACAAGAACATTAGATATTTAACATCTTGCAGAGTGTTTAGCTATAAGCAAATGGCAGTTTCATTAAGAAGCTGCAGGAAAAGGGAATTTTAAAGCAGTTTGCGTCATATTTTTTCACTACATAATTTTTTTTTGTCCTAATTTCCTTTTTGCTTACCATTTATGTTTGGTTTCAGTCCACTACAATGAATATGATTTACAATAAACCTTGCAGTTTTTAATTATAGTTGTGTTGCTTTTTACCTGATCAGAACATGTTATGTTTAACACGTCAAGGATCAGTCCCTCCAGGAATTTGCAAATGTTGTGATCGCAACTATTAACGCAAATTCATCCACTCTTCATGAATACTACGTCCTTCCAATTTTGTCCAATCACTGCAATTGTATTGCAACAGCACTCCTCCATGTTACCAGATAAGAAAAAGTTTATGTTTTTGATTTTGATTTTGAACATGCATAAGTGTGTGAGAGAAATGTTTTCTGGGTAATATTGAACAGTATCTGGCAGCAATACGCCACAGATACATCTAGCTTGTTCAACCCAGAGAAGAAGAAGAAAAAATAAAACATCTGCCATCTAAAATCACTGCAATCATGACACTTGTCCAGTTTTCTGCAGGAAAGTAAAGGTAAGTCGCTTTTGTACCATATGCAACATTTTGGTGGAGGACAAACAAAAACTGACAAACTGACAAACCGTCAACTGACAAACATTTTTCCATGAGATAAAGGAAGGAGAAATCACCTTGAAATGTTTCATAACATCCAGATCTGCTGCAAATGTTGAAAGAATTCAAATTTTTGCTTTGTCTTCCACAACAGAATGCTCTTGAAGCTGCAACTTATTGTTAAAACAGCAAGTCAAACAAAAGTTGCCAATTGACTTTTCCCTACTAAACATCATATAAAATGGAGAAAAAGATAACGCAAATAACTGCTTAAATTTCAACACAGATAATATCTAACGCAAGTTTTTCCCTCCAAACTGTGGTGACCAAGTCAGACCATCAGATAAACACAATGAATGCTTCTGTTCTCTTCCACTTTCTCCTACACTTCTGTTTTTCTCTTCCACCTCATCATTCTTTTTAGCCTTCACCTCCTCCTCTCTATTGCTTGTGTGATGAGGTGGGTGGAGGCGTCCCACATCACAAGAATATTTTGCTATTCTCCATGCATCTCCATGCACTACAAGGTGCTCATTTAGTCATTTAGTGGGTCAAGACATGAGTGGAAAAAACTGTCCTACTCTGTGACTGCCTGATAACACCAAGGGAGAATTAGAGCTACAGCATGTTGTTTCACTGTCTTAGACAGACCTTATTCTGGAAAATGAACTACAAGTACATCTATACTAAAAGATGAGTGTTTAAGCTTAAATCTAGACATGTAGTTTCAGGACAGCAAGCTAAAGACTGATTCTTTTCCAGCTCATTCACTCCTCTATTGTCCCTCTAGCCCAGTAGTTCTCAAACTTTTCCTATCATCCCCCCCTTTGCAGAAATAAACGTAAAAAATATGCGTTTTTTTTATTTGTTTTTTCCAAATAACAGGCATGTCTGAAAGTTGTTCATCACAAAAAGTGAATGAGACCAGTCTTTAAAGTGCTTCCTAATGCTCATCAAAAGCACATCACAAGGATACAATTTCAGACTGTCTGCAAAAGGTCACAGCTCTCTGTACATCATTTCCTAACATACAGTAATTACAAATTATGAATATAAATGATAACAGCGAGAATACCCTTTTTTTGTCACCAGGCAGAGGTCTGCAGGTGGAGGCTACATGCAATTATGCTCACAGGCATGCTGTGCTTGGCAGGAAATACATAGCAGAATTAAAAATATGAACTCAGTAATTGTCATGTCAATAAAAACAGGAAGGTTTTTACTGCTGCAAATAAATGGCTTTATTTGAATGAAGCCAGAAATAATAAAGCCAGAAAATTGAACGTCATCTTTGTCCTGCTGTTGGCTTCTAAGCTGGCGATTTCACAGGACGAGAAAAAGTCAGTGTTAGCTGTAATCACACATTTTCACCTCTTCCTTCGCAGTCAGCAAGAGAATGAGAGGTTGATATTTCTACAGATGTAACATGTTATAGATCAGCGATAAGCGCTGCAGTCTGTGAGCACAGCCACTTACCTTCAGTGTTTTGGCCTTGATGATGCTTTTGGGAAATCATTCACCAATATCTACCCTGTGTTTCCTATTAGTCTTGGGGCATTTGTGTTTTTTCTCTCCTGGTGTGTGGTAAAAAAATATGTTCATTGCCACAATTTAGGATTTTTTTTGTCTAGGTTAATATAGTGAGTGGAGGCATCCCACATTACTCAGACTAAACATCCTAGCTGTGATTAGTTTTAGCCATTCAGGGAGATTTTTTTCCATCCATTTGTGTATTTCCATGAATGCTTTAACTACTGCACAGTGAAGGTGAATGCAATTCTTTCCAAAGTCATCACAGCACTGGAAAAACTACTTTTTAAGCATTTCATAGCAGCATGTTTACCTACAAATAAGCATCATATTACTTTGGACCTTGCAGTAAACAGTTTTCTATGGACCTACACTATTTCAATTAAGTCTTGGTAAGCAGAATAATTAAAATGATATTCGCTGCAGTGGAAACCTTTAAAATTAAAGTAAAAAGGAAGAGCCTGTGTGCATGGCTAAACACAGCAAGAGAGAAATTGTACTTTTGTAAACAGTTTCTTCAAACAACCCATTGTATTAACTTTATTCAATGCTTTAAATGATCGTATTTATTGATATTAAGACACGGTCTCATCCAATTCATAGCATAATAACTTTTTATATCTTGGTACTTGTGTCATTAAGTGTTACCATAGCACATTTATTCTGCATGTAAGCAAACATTCTGTTTGGAGGGGTTCCTGTGGCTGTTATTTTTATTTTATTTTTTTTGCAAGCTGTCCACAATATTTTGTGTTTTCAGTAATCTCTCTCAAGCATGTCTGATGGAAAACATTTTAATATGTAATGCAGTTTATACCTGCCACATAATAGCTGGCACTTCCAAATTTACTTGCTTAATTGAAACCTGAAGCACATTTTACATGTATTTCTTTCAGATTGCCTCTGTAACTTTACTGATTGTGTGAAAGGATGTGGATTCTGCAAAAATAAAAAAAAACACTTTTAGTGCACAGCCGAGTTGGCTAAGCACACTTTGAAAAAACAACATGTCAGCACTACAGTATGGAGAGAAAATTGCTTTTTAAAATGGTCACAAATGAGTTTTATAAATGAACACAACAATCTGTACTTGATTTTTTTATACTCACATAAATTTACAAAAGGAGATTCTGTCAAATAGTTATCCAAATGTCCACAGGACATATGAATGTTTTTGGACAAAATGTTTTATATCACATAGAATTGTCTACCTGTTACACTGTTTTCAGCTTCTGTTTGACATGGATTCTAATTGGGTTCCATTGGGAATAGTGTTTGATTCTCCCTTTTCAGACAAACCACCATATGTGCTTGACTTCAACATAATTTTAAGATTGGACTGATGCTCTGTCGTAGCCTACTGGGTTTTGATAGTGTACCCCTGCTACTGTCAGATGAGAGGTGGGGGTGATAGTCTGGACAGGCCGTCAGTCCATCACAGGAGCAGCACAAAGATAAAAGAGACAAACAACCATGGGTACTCACACTCACTTCTAGGGGTTAATTTAGGATCACCAATTTATCCTAACATGCATGTTTATGAATGGAGGAAGGAAACCAAATTCCCTGGAGAAAACTCATTCATGCACAGGGAGGACAACAATTTTGTAGCTCAGAAAGTGTATTAGTTTGACCATTTTTACAGCCTTCACTGTTAAACTGCAACACTTTGAGCTGTGGAGTAACATAGCTAGTTCACATTCTTGTGTAAGACTGAGAAAAAGTAAATGTTAAATAGACAGGGAAAATTTGTGCGCACTAAAATTGAAAAAAAAAACTAATACGTGTATGAAGTAACTTAAAACTGTAATTTGATTAATATTGTCCTGATCAAAGGTAGATGAGTGGCCCATGTTTTTTAAATGAGTCTTTAATTCATCACTTTAAAGGAAGAAGGTGTGAGCCTTCTTTTAAAAATGGACATTTCCCATTTAGGAATACATAAACAGCGTTGATTTCTCCATGTGGTAAATCAGCTTAAGACTCTGGAGTCATTAGAAGTCATTGTACACACTTATATTCTACATATGGTTACAATATACAGTTTGACTGTTTTCTTTTATCTGTTGCTCTCAATGTCTAATGGAAAAACAACAGAATACCAAAGATATATATGTATCTTTAGTGTTTTGTGTACAAGGAGCTGCTTCAAACACATGGAGATAAATAGGATGCATTTAAATAAAGTGTAGGGAGTAAGGTTCTTATGTTTGCAAATCAGCTGGGAAAAAAGCAAATATATTCCAGCCAAGAGAGCAGCTCATCGTCTTAAGCCAGTGTAAACTAAAATATGTGTTGTAAGCTAAGTATATTCCAAAAGTTTAATCTGGCTTTCCTTCCCTTGAGGCTGATAAATACTTTTAAACTTGTAGAGAACTTCTGTATTTTCTCTCCTGCTGTATTCATGGAAGCCTTTGTTAATGATATGCAAACCTCCCGGAGAGCCGGATGTGGAGAAGAAGATTCCATGTTGTGGAGCTCACTGTGTGCCAAGCTGAATGTACCAAACTGTCATTTTGCTTGCTGCTTCTGTTCCTGTTTCTTTTCAATGGATATGTTGTTTATTAAAACTAAAGATGTTTTTCTCACTTCCATTGAGAGTGCCTTACAATTGTGCAACCATTTTGATCAGATTTTATCCAATAATTAAATTTTCTAGCTAATTTTTGGAGTTTTTTCACTTAGATGTAAATGCCCTTGCAAAGGTAAGAGTCAGCTATTTCAATATTATAACTGTAAAATTCATATATTTTTGGAAACAGCTAAGATAATGACAACTGGATTAGTGAACAAACATTTTGCACCTACATTTACCAACCATATTTTTAGTGCTATTGACATATGACTTATGCTATCATTTCTACTTTTACCATGTAAGAAGTGGATGTCATTACTGAGCATGTAGTATAACTAAAATTTTAAATGTGATATCCTAGATTTCCCAAGTATGTATAAATAAATAAAAAATTCCAAAGATATCCATATGATGAACAGTGTAGAATATGTTAAACACATTTGTTAACTGTATTGCACATTTGAAGATTCATTTTTACACATTTTATATACATTATTTACTAATTACTGTCCATACAATCCAGCAAATCCTTAAAAAAAACACTCCCTTTTTTAAATAAATGAATGAATAAATAAATAAAACTGTATGATACAAAACAACTGTATGTAACAGCTGTTTTATTTTATTTTAAAAGATTACAACAACTTTATTTAGATTTATTTTACCATAGTTTAAAAAGCCAAAATCAAATCTGTTTTGTTTATGGGGATTTTTCCACAGTTAAAAAAGCTGAATAAAGATCCATCAAGCGTTGTAATTCTATGATTTTTCACTGGTTTCTTTAGACTACAACATTTTTCTTGACACATGGGCCAATATGCAGACAACCTGTAAGAGATGCTTTTTTTTTTCTTTCTCCCTACTGAAAGTTTTAACAGCCAATCAACTTGTTCCACATGCAGTAATACATAACATAGACTTTGAAATTGGTTGTGTCAATATCAACCCCTTTTAGTACTCTGTTTTTCCATAAATTCTGAAAAATAATCTTTGAACAACCTTTGTAGGCAGTTTTGCAGAGCTTTACTTCCTGTCTGAGAGAGCTGATCATAAGTCACTTTAGTGGGGATAATGTTGAAAATGCCAAAGCTAAATTACCTCTCGTTAGCTAACTCTGAGACATATGATTCTTAAAGTTCATGGTAGCCCATAAATCCAATTTACATCCAAAGCTCAAGACTGAATATGTGAAGCTAAAATGCAAACAAAAAAAACTTATAGAAAAGGATACAAATATTGATACATCCTCATCTGACCTCTTCACAAAGTTTCCTGCTCAGATTGTGCCAACTTAAAAGAGGATGATTATGAATAAATAAGCGACCAAAGCAAACAGCATTTCCCTCTACATCTCTGCCATTTTTTATCATCTTGTAATGGTCATCAGACTTATTGCTAAAGACAGCATGGCTCCTTCTCAATTAGGACAGAACAGATACAACATGTGGCAGTGTGAAATCCACTGTGACACCACTATCTACTAGTGCCAACAAAGAGAAAAGTGGGGGAAGAAGCGTTAGTGTTTAGCTTAGAGAGTAAAATATGATGGCAAGGAAGGCTAAGGAGTGGGAGGAAAAATGAGGAATGATCCCTTATTGTGCTTGTCTTATGAGGGGCATCCATCAACCGTGACACCCGGACAAATAAAACCCTTTTTTCCCCCCATATTCAATTATATGGTATGAGGCAAGTTTTACACACAATCCTGCACACAAACACACATCGATACATATAGCCAAAAGAAACAAAAAACAACACAGGGTTTCATGTACATGCACTGAATCACAATCAAATGTGACTTACATTTTTGTATCATTCTCGAACATGGTTGGTTAATCTCTGCTGAATAATAGGAGTTGCGCAATGGCAACGCTGTAATGTGTAACACAAGCTGACAGTTTCATGAAATAATATAAGAACCAAAGAGAATCGAGTCACAGCTGCAGCATGCGTGCACAAATTCCCATGCAAATTAAAGTTGGATGCAAATTTAGAGGTGTATATCAGAGGTCCCCCCAAACTTTAGAGAGGGTTGAAAGATGGAGCTGTTAGCAGCCTCGCTTGTTCAAAGGGAAGATAGGGCCATCTAACTCATTGAGGAGCTGGCTCCAAAATCCTGAAGGAAAAGAGAGCATGCAACTTATGATTTAAATTGTTGTTTTTTCAAAATGCTCAAACAAAGCAGAGCAATTGAATTTAGCAACGATGAAAGATAAGGATGTAAAAGAAGGGATCAAAGAAAGTCAAGGAAGTGTCAGTGAGGAATAGGTCCCAGGTATTCCTCTCCAGGTGAAATGTTGAAGCACGTTATGGGCCAGTGGTTCACAATCTTTTTTCCTTGAAGCCCCGTCAATGCAAAACATTGTGACCCCACTCTGTGCTGAAACCCTGCTTGGTTTGATGCTTCCATTAGCTACATTCTAACCACAAATAATTAATTCTGTTCTGTCCTTCTATCAACATATAACCTTCCTTTTTTTCTTTCTTTTAAATAGGGAAAAATCATCTGCACTATGGCATTTCTCAGACATTTTTCATTAATGACATATTGCAAGAAAGAATTATGTTACATGGATAGAAATGAACTACTCTACTATTGTGGCTCTGCTCAATCACTGACCTCCCTAAACCACATATGTCACAGATGAAAATTGATTGGATGCACATCTGTGGCCTACTGAGTAGCCTCTATTCTTGACTAAGGATATGTATCTTAAAATGTTTTGTACAGCATATTTTGAAGACACCTATATATTCACTTTGGAACCTGGTTTAAAAAGTTAACGTTACTCAAATAAAAAAACAAAAAAATAAGCGGATACACCTTAACTCATCTCTTTATTTAATCAGGCAAGACAGATTAGGAGCAAATTCTTATTTACAACTGGGGCCAAATAAAAGGCAAGGCCTTCTGTGGGAGAGGAAAAAAAGAGTGAACCAAATTTATAAGAGAAGCCCAATCAAATAAATAAAAGAGAAGTTTGAACTGTGCATTTCAACTGAACATGCAACTAAAGTAAACATAAAACACGGTTAAAAGAAAAACAGTGTAAATATTTTGTTACTAACTGAAAAAGGCCACCTCTACCTTCTGAGCACATGTCAAACAGGGATAAGAGCCCGCACGTTTCATTAGTTTTGAGCAATCAGTTGACCACTTCTGCTCCAGACAGCTACATGGACTAGTTCCATCTCAGTTCACGTTGCCTCATGAAAATCACATTGTTTTATAATATATTGCAGACATACCCACAACACAGCACTTGCTTAAACCAACACAGCACATGCTTAAACTGCTATGAAAATTTTAGATTTGAATTGTGAAATTGAATTGGTGAAAAATTCCTTCCTCAGACTGTTATGTTCCAAGAGGCTTTTTGATTTAGCTGTCCAATCAGGAAGGTTTCTTATTGTCCTGACAAATAGTACTTTGACCCCTTTCTACTTCAGGTGAGACAAACTACCCCTAAGTACTTTGTACAACTTCACTTTGGCAAAAAAATATTCCTGTAATGGAATGTTTGATTGATTTTGCCTACACAATAGTTTCACATCATTAACTACATTTTTCTAGACTTTAAGCCAATAAGCATGACCACTGCTTCTACAGGCCTGAATTGATGCACCGATATAACAAGAAAAAATAGTGCAAAGTTCAATCATCCTTGTTCACTAATTATGATTATTATTCAAGGTTTATTATATTTTTGCTGAGGTCTAAATCAAATTAATCCTTAAGTCACTTTTCTGCCATATAGATGGGCAAATTAGCTAATTAGAGCAGAGATCCAGTTGACAATTGCCGTCAAGAGGCAATTTATCATGATGTAAAGCAGTGCAACAATGATAATCATAATAAGGCTGCTTTGTCATTTGCATTTTGGCTGGAGAATAAAACATCTTGGGATGCCAGGCACTCACTCACTGCACCATCCTCTATCTTTCAGCATTTAAAAATGCCAGAATGTGGGCGGGAGGGGATGGCTCTGCTGGTCCAAAAGCTCCAAAGCCAAAAACCTTAGTGTTGAGTCATTAGTCATTCTTGACAAGTATATGGTCATTTTCTGCCCTCATGCAATGAAAATGAAATGTTTCTTACATTAATATTAATAATTCCTATTATATTATGTTGCATAAAACCATTGCAGTATGTGAGTTTTTTTAAATTTTCTGATGAATATTTTTCTACAGGCTACATACCATGTTTCCCCATTATGAACAAACCGATTGGACCTATACATAGTTTAATTTGGGTCTGTCATGGTTTTAATCCAATCTACATATGGTTCTTTTTCAGACTATTAGGCCTTCTCTGTACCAGCTGGCTCTCCACCCCCATGAAAGCAATCACAGGAGGGACAACTGTCCCACATTCTTTAGGGGCTTTGATATATTTTCTTTTAAAGCACAAGTCACAAAGCATAGAAGTTTATTTTGTTGCCTAGTTACAACAGTTTTCAGCCTCCTTACTTTAAAAGAAAAATCTCATACAAGTTCACAGAGGTAGAAACTGCTGTGATCAAATGGGTGTGCTGCTAAAGGAGTCCAATTCATGCAGACATGTTTCCTGCATGAACAAGCTCATTTATGCTTACACAACAAGTGCACAATGGCAGGACAAGGTTGTGATACTTACAGAAAAATGAGGGCTCTGTCATAAAGAAGCAGCACACATGTCATTCATGTGGGATCATGGAGTGTGCATTCCCATCACAAAGTAGTCTCCAGACTTTAAATTGCCTCTCTTTTTCTGCGTACCTGTCTGTGTTTTGCTCAGTCACACAGATTCATCCATGCACAAGAAGCTGTGACTTGTGGAGGAAAAAGTCCACCTGCCAGAGAGTAACAACACACTAGTATAGCCTAGCAACAGCTCAGAAACAGGCTTATTAGCCAGGAGAAGAAAGCATAGCGCAACAGGGAAAACTTTGGCCTATGTCTCTGCTACTCACACACAAGCTGAAGGGCACATAGACGCAAACACACAAGCCTCATCCTTGCCAAACTTCGTCGTCTTCACATCCCTCCAAATGTCCTTTTTTCTCCACCTAATCCTACACTTTCGACAGCCCATCGACCAAAGGATTTGGCAACTCATTTCTTTTTCTCATTCTGCCAAGAAACATTTTTAATTGTTAGTTTCTCACTCTGTAGTTTAGCTTGGATGCTGTGGCACCTGATTGCAAGCCCAGATATGCCAGTTCCTTGGCACAAAAATCAGTAGCTTGATTTGATTACCCTGTCTTAAAGGTAGTATTTCATATCACTGATTTGATTATGGAAACATATGTGTTTAAATCAATGCTAAGCTGTGGTTAGAAAGGCCTTTTGAAATTATGTTTAAATAAAGCTCACTCACAGGCACAACCTTGGATCTTCATGAGTGGGCTTGACGTTTTCAGAGAAACTTGAGTAGTTTCTGCCATTGATTCCCAGCAAATTTTCATCCATATACCCCCCCGCCTATCAGATTTGCTTCATACTCTGTCTGTTTCTTGCAAAACTTTGATAGCAGAATATGATTGGTAACCAGAAGACCAGTGTGAGCAGATGCAAAATGAGAGAAAGTGAAAGAAAGGCAGCAAATGATTTAGAGTATACGTCACTATCCTAACTTTTTCACACTCCCTATAAACATCTACTCGCATCTTAGCATCAGCGGTTTTGCTGCCAAAAATAAAACTTTTATAATGTCTCTCTCCATCACCATCTCAGGTTTTACAATCTCTGTTTTCTTGCTTTCTCTCTCTTACTCAGACTTGCCTCTTTGCATCTCATTTGTCAACTGACACCAAGAATCTCCATATTGCCACTTATATCCAGGGGGAATATGCGTTGAAGCCTCAGTAATTATCCTGCTAGACTGGAAGCGCAGAGGCCAAAGGGGTGAACCCCAGGCTACAGTAAGCCTCAATGTCACTGTCACCATTGCACACAGTGAAATAAAGTGCAACCCAAAATTTTAATAGCTTAGAGACAAAAGGGGCAAAGGGAAGAAAAATCGAGAAGGATGGAAAAGCTAAATAAGGTGGTCTGCTTTTACATGGAGAGATGAAAAGGTCTGCCAACTGAAAAAAAACAGAATAGCTGAAATAAAAGCAGGAAAATGTTATAGAAATGCCAAATTAATTGATTATTTAATTTGTCATTTGTTAAAAAAAATGTAATGAGACAAATTTCCAGTCTTTAATTCCAAAAGCTATTTAATCCAGTACATGTTTGATATGTGCTCACTTGTAATACTGGTGGAGGGGTTTGTGCGTTCTGTAGATCCTAGCAGCTATTTTGTTTGGGGCTTTATGTCTCCGGTAGGGTCACCCATGGCAAATAGGTGTCTAGTGGAGGAACCAGATGAAGCGCGGCCCAAAGACCCTTATGATGAGTGCAAACAGTGGATCTAAGTTTCCCTTGCTCGGACGCGGGTCATCGGGCCCCCCCCCCCCCTGGAGCCAGGCCTTAGGGTGGGGCACGGGGGCGAGCGTCTGGTGACCGGGCCTTTGCCCATGAGGCCAGGTCGGGCTCAGCCATGGGCTCAAACATGGGCCCCACGTACTGTGGACCCACCACCCGTAAGAAAGGTCGTAGAGGTCAGGTGCTATGTGAGTTGGGCAGCAGCCAAAAGCTGGGACCCTGGTGGTCCGATCCTCTGCTGCAGAAGCTAGCTCTAGGGACATGGAATGTCACCTCTCTGGTGGGGAAGGAGCCTGACTTGGTGCGCAAGGTTGAGCGGTTCCGGCTAGATATAGTCGGACTCACCTCAATGCACGGCCTGGGCTCTGGAACCCGTCTCCTCGAGAGGGGCTGGACCTTCTTCCACTCTGGAGTTGCTCACGGTGGAAGGCGCTGAATGGGTGTGGGCATACTGGTTGCCCCCCGGCTTGGCGCTTGTGTGATGGGGTTTTCCCTGGTAGACGAGAGGGCAGCCTCCCTTCGCCTTCGGGTGGGGGGGGATGGGTCCTGACTGTTGTTTGTGCCTATGCACCGAACAGCAGTTCGGAGTACCCACTCGCTTTGGGGTCCTTGGAGGGAGTGTTGGGAAGCGTTCCTCCCGGGAACTCCCTCGTTCTGCTGGGGGACTTCAATGCTCACGTGGGCGACGACTGTGAGACCTGAAGGGGTGTGATTGGGAGGAACGGCCCCCTGAACTGAATCCGAGTGGTCTTCTGTTGCTGGACGTCTGTGCTCATCATGGATTGTCCATTGAGAACACTATGTTCAGGCATAAGAGTGTCAATATGTGCACCTAGCAATAGAACACTCCAGGCCGCAGTTCCAAGAACAACTTTGTAGTCATATCATCGGATTTGCGGCTGCATGTCCTGGACACTCAGGTGACGAGAGGGGCAAAGCTGACAACTGATCACCAGCTGGTGGTGAGTTGGCTCAGATGGTGGGGGAGGATGCCGGTAAGGCATGGCAGACCCAAACGTGTTGTGAGGGTCTGCTGGGAGCGTCTGGCAGAGTCCCCTGTCAGGAGGAGCTTCAACTCCCACCTCAGGCAGAGCTTCAACTGTGTCCTGAGTGAAGCGGGGGACATTGAGTCCGAGTGGGCTGTGTTCCGTTCCTCCATTGTTGAGGCGGCCAGCCGGAGCTGTGGCCGTTAAGTCGTCATCGTCCTGTCGAGGCGGTAATACCCAAACTCGTTGGTGGACACCGGCAGTGAGGGATGCCGTCAAGCTGAAGAAGGAGTCCGATCGGACCTTTTTGGCCTGTGGGAGTCTGGTGGCAGCTGACAGCTATTGGCAGGCTAAGTGGAGCGCGGCTTCGGCATTCGCTGAGGCAAAAACTTGGCCATGGGATGAGTTCAGAGAGGCCATGGAGAACGACTTCAGTACGTCTCCGAGGAGGTTCCGGTCCACCATCCGGAAGCTCAGAAGGGGGAAGCAGTGCTCCGTCAACACTGTACAGTGGAGATGGGAGGCTTCTGACTTTGACACAGGACGTTTTGTGTCAGTGGAAGGAATACTTCTCAAACCTACCGACACAACTTCAGAAGAGCGAGCAGAGCCGGGGGACCCAGGTGCGGGCCCTCCTATCTCTGAGGCCAAGTCGCTGAGGTAGTTAAAAAGCTCCTCGGTGGCAAGGCTCTGGAGGTGGAAAAGATCTGCCTGGGGTTTCTTAAGGCTCTGGATGCTGTGGGGCTGTCTTGGTTGACACGCCTTTACAGCATCGCATGGACATCGGAGACAGTGCCTCTGGATTGGCAGACTGGGGCGGTGGTTCCTCTCTTTAAGAAGGGGGACCGAAGGGTGTGCTCCAACCACAGGGGAATCACACTCCTCAGCGTCCCTGGTAAGGTCTATTCAGGGCTCCAGACTCCTGTGGGGGGTGCGATGGGAGTATGGAGTGCCGGACCCAATATGACCGGTGCCAGAGCTTGGTAAAATAACC
>JAOXYM010000018.1:8668908-8679089 GCA_028567055.1 Leptatherina wallacei
ATATATTGTATGAGTGTAGCCCCCCCCCATCCCACAAGAAAAGGAGCTTCCTCGGGTAAAAAAAAAAACACGGCATGAGGAAACCAGTTGAGGTGGTTAACTAAGAGTGGAATTATTCTGCTGTCCAGAGTCCAAGAGATGTGTGTGTGTGTTTGTGTGTGTGTGTTTGTGTGTGTGTGTTTGTGTGTCCATGGGTGTATGTAGAGAAGCATGATCTTCTTTAAAGCATTTATTTTTTTCACTTTTTCTCCATTAGTCATCCTATCATATTTTTACTTTGCCATGACTCGAGAGTTTCTTTCTCACTCTCTCATTCTGTCTGTTTGTGTAGAATACGTGCCCGTGGGTGCCCGAGCGTGCGTGGGGGATAGGCCTAATTAACTAACTCTGGATTTTCAGTCCTTGATTAATTGCAAATGGAATCTTGCAGCCAGAGCTAAGCATTCAACAGATTATCATTCCTATTAATTCACTTTCACCATCCTTGCTGCCCAGTGCGTTTCCAAAAGCTCAGACTCGGTCACCCCTCTATTCTTGTAGATGCGTATAAAGAAAAGCTCCTGGTGTTATTTAGAGCTCGCCTTTTTGGGGAAGATGCTCTTTTTTATTTATCCGGAGCAAGTCTTTTGGCAAAGAAAGCCAACCATTTTATCACTGTCTTGGCTCCACACCACAGTACGGGCACTATTTTTAGCAAAAGCCAAGAATACTGCCACGGCCACAATACGAATTTGACAGTGACTCATGGCTCTGTGTTCGCCCACTCATACCTTTGGTTGGGCAGCTCATAGTCCACGAGTGAGTGGGTTAACTGGTGTATTTTCGACACCCTGACTGCACATTGGGTCGTGTCATGTTATACTGTACAAATGTAGTTTGCATATCTCCCACCATATAACTCCCACTTTTGATTAAACTTGTGTCATCAGCCACCTATATGAGCTGCCCGCGCAGTTGAGGGATATAGGTTTAACACACGCTCAGCTGAGTCGTAATGATAGTGACAAATCCCTATTGGCTTTTATGTGGAGTAAATCTAATTTGGCGTATATTCGTAGGAGACTGCTTGTTTTATTCGCGCCTAGGGAGCTCTTTATTGCCTACTCTCCCGCCGTTTGACTCTACCTTTGGAGCCAATAAAGCAACTTTAACTTATTGCACATATTTTTGAAGTGCAAGGAGAACTTACCTATCTATCTAGACTTCTATTAGTTTAAGTGGTGTCAGTAAATACAAGTGAATATAACGCGTCCGGCAGTGAGGTGCGAGGTGCGTCCCTCGGTGCTGCAGCCACCAGCAGTTGCCCTATCCTCCCATTGAGCGGCACCAGAGGCTCGCACTATGTGCTGATAGAAGGAGCGGAGAAGGAAGATGAGACCCGTGGTCTACAGCATTATTCAGTTCTCATACTTTATTAAAGCAAAGCAGAATTTGAAAAAATACTGGTGACTGATAAATATGAGATGTTGCCAAAATCAAAAGAATGTTAATGTACAGGGTAGGATCTACTGTTCTTTCGCATCACCAGAAGTCTTCTAAGTGTATTACAGTTCTTTCATGCTGTCTTCATATATTAACCAGTCTCACTGAAATCATGCCCAGCTTCTCCCATAATCCTAATATCGATCTCAAGGGCCATTCAGACAAAGACAGAGATGTGTGAAGGGTTTCTGACAAAGCCTGACATAGTCTATTGAAGAAAACAAACGCTTGTCTCCACAGCGTCAAAACCAGCTGTCCCAAAGGACTGCTCGCTCAATAAGCGGTAATCAATCTCATTTTATTAAAACGTACAGGCGAGAGGATGCATGGGCCGGGAAATGAGAGGGGTTGAGGAGGCTGTGGAGGTGTGGATGTGGGGGGTGGGCTGAGAATGACGTGTCATCCCCTTTCTGCTACGTGTTCCGGCTTTCATCTCCAACTCAACCGGTAGCTATTAGATCATTCGTCAGCGGCGCGTGAGACGCGTCACTCAGCATGTCCATTTACTCGCAAGATCACGCTTCTTCGTTCTCTCCTCTCAACCACGTTCTCCTTTAAAGTGCCGCGTTGTGCTCATGATGCAACTGTCAGTAACGTTATGAGGACTGGAGGGCTTGATGTCCCTTCCCTTTTCATCTTTCCTGCCCTTTTTTCTTTTTTTACTTTACAACATTTGCTTGAATTCGCACAGCTAGAAAGCGCAAATGCGTTTGTGTATGTGCGCGCATGCTTGCGGGTAAGTGCACAAGTGATGGTGAGTACAAGTATGCGTTTCCAGGCCAAGATGGAGGCAGATAAACCTTGAGAGAAGCTCGTTTTCCAGGTTCAATAAGTCAAATAAAGGTGCAAAATGACCCACACTAGAACACAGGGGAGGGATGTTCTCGTGTGTTCTCTGTATCCCAATGCAACCAGACATGATGGTGCAGCCCAGTTATCGGGATGGGATATAATTAATTAATGTCAAGGGCATGGTCCGCTTATAATTATCAAAGTACAATTACTCCCTCTACTTTTATTGCCCTAAAACAGCCTCCAAGACTCCATGCAGGGTGACATTTTCAGCACAACGGACAGCGACAAGCGCAGCAGAATCTGCCCTACAGTTTTAATTCTCTTCAGCACCACGGACAATTCCACAGCCGAAAGCCCGATCTTTTGCAATAATTAAATGGAAATAACTGGGTTTTGGAATGTTGTTTAGAGAAAACAGGAGGTTAGGAGATTTATCTTTTATTTTTTGTCAGTTTTTGACACTTCTCTCACCACAACAATATGGTCATATAATGAAGATAAGTAGAATTAGTTTAAACCCTGTTTGGTATCATCCCAGTTTTTGCTAGTAAATTAATATCATCCTCAAACAACTCCATTCAAGGGCTTTTTTGCCTATATGATACATTTATGCATTAGGGAAATCTAAACAAGCTTTAGTTCGGTGTGCTTGTGGAAACTCTTGATTGCCTGGATTCTATATTAGCTTGGAAAACATTTCATTTCATTTCATTTTTTATACCACTTGGTCCAATTCAGGATTGCGGGGAAGCTGGAGCCTATATCCTAGTAATTAGCAGGCGAGAGGCGGGGTACGCCCTGGACAGGTTGCATGTCTATGCAGGGCCAACACAGAGAGACAAACAACCACTCACGCTCACACTCACTCCTAGGGAGAATTTTAGAGTGAACAATTAACCTAACATGCCTGTCTTTGGACTGTGGATGAAGCCGGAGTACCCCAGAGAGGAACGCATTCATACACGGGGAGAACATGCAAACTAAACACAGAAAGGCCACTGTTCCAACCCCTCCCCAGCCGAAGCGACTTTCTTGCAGTGAGGCTGCGGACCTAACCACCACACCGCTGTTCAGCCATGCTGTATTTCCACATGAGAAATATATAGATAATATCTCCCCTCGCCTTTGTTTCTCACCTGTCTGCCTACAACTCTCAATCTGAAATCCTCCCCCATCTCCACACTCTGTTGCATTGTATTTCCCTTCTGCTCACCATTGTCATCGATAAGAACTAGAGAAGGGAGAGGGGAGATGAAAAGATGACAGGATCTATTTACTCAAAATGTTGAGATGTCTTGCAACTGGATGCAAACTATACATCTCTTTGCCATTTTGTTACTTCCCTTGCTCAAGTGAAGGAAAAAGAGCTAAGAAAGGGTGGATCCGAAGAGAAAGAGGTGGTGGGGATGCAGAAGGAGATGTTAAAGAGGATGTACTTGGGTTGGAGGGTAGTGGTTTGTGCAAACCAACAGGAAAGAGCTACTTGTGCAAGGGGAGGGAATTAGAGAGAGGGGATTTTTGGAGAAAGGTGATAAGCTTGGTGCACCTCAGAGGTAATTTGACCCCATGTTTCCATGCCTTTTGAGGGCACAGAAAATTGGGGGGCCTCCCCCCTTCTTTCTTTAATAAATCATCTGTTTACACGGTTTATTTTCTAATTGGTGTGGTTGGATGAGTTTGTGAGGTGCCACCTCCATTCACCCTGGGATGATTAGACAAGAGTGTTGTCAAGTAGCTTATTAGCAACCTTAAAAAAACTCTTCTGGGAGACCATATATGCACAGCAATGTGCACAAATGTGTGCATACATGCCAGCATGTGAGCGCTTACACAGCTTTCGAATGATGTAAATGCTTCATCCTCGTGAGTGCCGTTATTTACCCGCCCACCTGCTGATGTGTCAGCCTGCTCCTCTGTCTGTCTTCTCTATGTAACAACTCCTTCCATCCTCCCTCCATCCAGTGATCCCGCCACCTTCCCGCTCCTCCTTCATCATCCTACATGGTGATTCATGCCGTCATCTGTCTCCAGATGGCTAGAGCTCTGTCAGCACACTTCGTCACAGTGATCGCAGCTACACATTGACTCACACACATGCAAACATTAATTAGTGAACATGCATGGGCTCCCCTCTTGAAAAGAAAAAAAATGACAATAGTGATAATAATAGTAATAATGTATTTAATCAGCTGTGTGCATATTTACAAAATCTGAGGGCTCCGCTTGTAAACTCAATACTTGAAGTACAGAACAAGCTGAGAAAATGTTGGTGGAGAAATTACTTCAGATATGATTTTTAACATGTCCCTATATGCATAACATCAAATTAATAAAATGTGTTTGGCTGCTTTTCCTTTCCATGGAATACGAATGAAGCAGTGTTGTTCTATCCTGGCAGTGCTTCTGCTTCATGTTCACATACTCCAGTGAGCCTTTCTGTTAATCGTCCTCCATTATTTTAGCAGCTGAGCTCCATTAAATACACTGGTCGGAGAATGGAGGGTTTATGGTTAAGTGCGTCCTTCAAGGAACCAACCGATTTTCCTGTCACTTTTTGTACCCAATAACAAGCAAAACAGTGAAAGAGTTTGGATTACAGGCAGCCAACACACACCACGCATACAACCGCTGTGAGGCATGAAATGCCACAGACATGGGAACTTGAGCCAGCTCCTGTAAGTTCCCCAAGAAGTGAGCGACAGAGCCAGTGCCCTGTCTGTCTTGTACAGACACAAAGCTAAGGCAGGGATTTCTTTAGCTTCTTGATTTACACTGTTCTTATCAGATATCAGTGATCCCAGAGATTGAAGATTAGATCCTGGGCAGGAGGTATCTTGTCCTTGTCTTTTTTTTCTTCCTTCCCCATATTGCTTTTCTCGCTATTCAAAGTAAAGGCAATCTGTCAGTGGTCTTTTTCTGGGAACAAGGTAGAGTCATCATGTGGGGGGAGGCAGTGAGTGTGTGTGTGGGAGTAAATTATACTCCTACACTTGCAAGGTCTATTTTGAGATATACACAAGTTCAGATTTTCGATTAAAAGTAATGCTTTGTGGCATTCTTTCTTTTTATGGTCAGTGTTAATGTAACTTTATTAGAGTATAATTAAAATACAGTTTTCAGTCGTATACATGCTTACTTATAATTTCATGCCTTCATTGTTTTTGGAACTGAGAAGAAAGGAGGCCAATCAAATAAATTACTTAAACATCAAAAGTGTTTTTCTTTTCCTTTCCTTTTTTTTCTTTATTCTTTTGCATAAATGTTCCAATAGCAGTAATCAACAAGAGGCTGTTGTGCTTTGATTACTTCAAAAGCAATGCCAACATTCTGGGAAAGACATTTGCTGCTTTTAAAACCAAGATTCAGCTGAGAGGACTGGTGCCACCTCCATATCTGTGCTACTAATTCATGTGTAAATATGAGCCACATAAAGCAGCTGGTTGGCACAGCTTATCATTAACTCTGAGTTAAACACCTATCTTGGATCTGTTTAAAGATAATAAACTCTTCATGCACTATGAAATCTCACTAACTGGCAGATTACATGTTGCTTGTTTAATCCATACATAATCCAACATGTAAAAATTTGATTTTTCCTGCTTTACATATGTAGCATTGGATTGTTCCATGCCAGGAGCATTATTTTTCTGTGGAGTCCACTAGTTGCCTGGCAACAACACAGTAATGACAAGCCTACTGATCTTCTCATCTAACTCCCCAAGACTGTTGAACAATTGATTAGTAGTAGGTTATGTTGCACTGGAAGTCGTTTGGAGCCAAAGTTTTTTCAAAGCTGACAAGATTGAATCTGTCTGTCTAATATGTGTGTGTGTGTTGGAGTTAATCGCTCTCAGAGTGTCTGGTGTCCAACACAGTTTAACCTAATGTTACTGCTCTTGTCTCTTGGCTCATGTTACGTGTTTGGCTGCCACAGAGGAAATAAATTCCTAATGAGGATAAGTGAGAGGAAAGTATGTCCAGACATATTGCTGAGTTGAACCACAAAAAAAATTAATCTTTCTCGCCGGCAGGAAAAGGAATGTGGCGTAAAGCCATATTTGAAGATGACGCCTATTTTCTAAAATAGTTGTTGTCTTTTTTTTTCGTTTGGCGTTTTAGGCTACATATGAAAGACAACAAATCTGAATGGTATTAAAGAAGAAAGAGAACTATATTTGGCTTCTGTCTAAGTTGAGTAACGGCAGCCTTCTACATGAATTGGCTGCAGAGACTGTTGATTTTTTTAAAAAGAGGCTCAAGACCTACCTTTTTAGCTTTTAGTTGAATTTTACTTGATTTGTTTAGTCTTTGTTTTTCTTACTTATCAGATCATCAACTTCTTAGACTTATTTTAACTTATTTAACTGTTTTAATGACCCTTTGTATTTATTAATTGCATTTTTATTTATCTATTTTAACTTTATTTTAGTTAATCATTTTTATGACCTCTTTTATCTGTAATTTAAATTTTTGTTGCTCTTATCTGTTGTCTTTTACTTTTTTTTTTTACTCTGGTGAATTCCTCATGGGGGTCCTCCACACCGGGGGCTTTGCCTGCTTGGTTGGCAGGGTCGTTGCCGTGGTGACTGCTCTTGCCTGGGTGACTGAGGGTCCCGTGCTGCAGCCATATGACTGTGGTGAGACCCCGGCCTGCCCTAGTCAGGGTGGTCTTGTGGTGGTGCCCACTGTGGTCCTGGGTGGGCTGGCTCCCGATGTGGACAGATCCACAAGATATCATTTCCTCACAGCAGTGTCAAACCAGATGTTTATTTTACTAATAAATGCATATATATGTATATAGTTTTACCTCTTTCGAGTGAAGATAGACAATTACTAGGGAGTAAAGTTTCTGTTTGTGAAGACTGGGGTGGGGTGAGTTAATGTTTTCTTATCTTTGTGAATGTGTGATTGTGTATGAAAGAAATTATGATGATGTTTGTGTTTTTATATTGTTGCTATATTTGTGCTTGAAGGCGGTTTTAATTTTCTTTTATGCATCAATTGTTTTTGATATGTAAAGCACTTTGAGTTGCCCAGGCCTGAAAAGTGCTTTATAGATACAATTTGATTTGATTTGGAGGAAAATAATTCAATGTTGTTATCAAGTAGATTTTTTCAGCTTATCATAGGCTTGATTACCAGGCTAACGAGCTGGCAACATATTTTTTTTTTTTTGTCTTTTCTTCCATTTTAAATATTTTGAAAATAAGCAACCAGATTATTTCTTTAATTATATTGTAAATAAAAGGTTCCAAATACACTTACACTTACAGTTAACTCACAAGTGAACCTGTTAATTGGGCTGCTGGTCGATTGCTGACACTTAAGCCTTCCCTTAAGGATCGAGAGGTTAAAGTGCACCACAGATTGAGGCAGGACCAATTGATCATCTGCTCATTCATGTCTTTGTGATAGATGGAATTGTCCTGTTGGGACATGCATGACCTGACTTTTGGATCAGTGCTTCCTCTCTGGTTCGATACACATTTCTCAAATGGGAGCACATGTTCACAAATGCCCTCACAATAACACCTAATCAAACACTAATTAACTTTCTTTTTTTTTTCATCATGAAGAGTGGTGTCATGCGTAAGCGCATGATGTCACTTCCTGTTGATCCGATTGATTGGTGTGGATTTCTTTGATATCTGCTGGAAATCTAGGTGCAAAATACTCAGGAGATCACATGTAGCTTTTCAGCACAGGGTCTATTGTACGAGCTGGCCTCCTGCATGTGAGGAGAATGAAAATGAGGTGATAATTGACTTTCACTGTTTCACACATCAGTGTCACACATAATTGTATTTGCAAGTATCAAGGAGACTGGAGGAGAAAACATAAATTATTTCAGACATCTGTCTGTGTGTGTGTGTGTGTGCTTCATGCACACATTTGGGGACTGTGCACATGTGAATTGTTAAAGTCACACAAAAAGCAGGCTTGAGTAATGATAAATAATTGAGGAAAGGGGTTTGTCTCCTGTGTTCTCCTGTTATGCTGTTGTTATGGAAACACCACCAAGCTTCCAAATGATCCTTCCTCTCTTTTTACTCATCTTCCTCTTATCAATAGATAAACCAGTGCACACACAAACATAAAAACAACATACCCACAATCACATGTAGCCATTTCTGCAGGCAATCGTCTTCACTGGGTTTTGTGTGGGAGGCCCATTTGTATCGTGTTGAATAAACCCCTCCCACAAAAGTAAGGGTCTTTCTGAAAAGGCAGAATATCAAGCATAGCATGTATTGGACTTCAAATGGGTTGTTTTCTATTGATTAACTTGAAGCAAGTGTGTGGCATGTTGAGAGTCTCTGCGGTTCACAGCAATACCAACATAACATAGTGTAAACATATTAACTGTCCCTCAAGAGTAAATCTACACTGCATTTGTATTTGAACTGGGTAGAAGTCTTGTGTGGTTTAAGGATATTTTTTGGGTGGGTGGTTGTATTGCAGGTCCTTTTAGCTGGCATGATAGCACTGTTGGTTAAATATGACCCAGCTGGAAGGAACTGCCTTGCTCCCCTCCCTTCCCGTCCTCTTTGTCCAAGAGAACACATGCTTCATTGTGCTGTTTGTCTTCTTTTTTCCAGCTCCTGATAACAGGCAGGAATGTGTGCATGCATCCATGCAAATGTGCATTTCTGCATGCCTCCTTTGTGTTTTATCATCCATCCCCTTTCTTCGGATGCCTTAATCTTTGGGTTAATCTTTGCACGTGGGTGCTGTTCATTTTTTTACCCCACACATTTCACCCTCCAGTCATGTTGCCTTGGAGATGTGTTTTTGAGTTTGTGTGCATATGTGTGTATTAACTATGTGGTGCCATAGGCATCAACAGATCCTTGAAAGAAATGCCAGAGCCTGTGGATGTCACAACTGAGACAACTGTGCTGTCAGCACAGTACAGTAGGCCTATAGACACGCGTTTCCTTGTTTACAGTGGAGGCTGTGTTTGTAAATCTATTTGTATATACTGCATGTTTGCTTGAGTCTGCTCCATATGTGTGTATAGAAGTCTCTACTATTTGTTGCTCTATTAATGAAGCTAGAGGCCATTGCAAGCTTTCAGGCAGCCCCATAATGAAAATGACAGCACAAACTCAGATTTTCTACTCTTTTATAAAAGTAAAACCTGTAGAAATCAGCCCAGTAGACTGTGGACGTGGGGGGAGGGGGGGCATGGAGGGACCAAACCTATCACCAGTGCCTTCTGCTGCATTTGGCTTGTCTGTAATAGCAGGTGTCGTCATGGCCAGTACATTAGCCTAATGCATGGAGGTGAGCTGGATGGCTAAGCTCACCCATTTCCCTTTTTAATGGCAGCCATCTCGAGGTTAATTTGGTTATGATGCGGTCAAGATGTGCGTATGCGCTGACACGTCAAGAGACAAACAGTCACACTGAGAGGATCGATGGGGCGGAAGGGGTTTTATCTTCCCACCAGGGAGGCAGTTACTGGCATAGAGACACACAAATACACACAAAGACCAAACAGTTGGTTGTTTGAAGTTTACTCATGGGGTAGGTTGTATGTGATAGAGGATCGCTTTGTTGTTGCTCAATAAACCCAAAGGGACACAGTTATTAGGTTGGAAATTATTCCACATCTGCTCAAATGGGATGCTTATTTTCTATGGATATTGCCCCCTATGGACCACATATATGAATTCTTTATGGTTTTTCTTGAAGAAAAAAAAGAGCTGAACACAGTGTTTCAGCCCTTATTATGTTTAATTTTAATGGTTTAGTGCATGGTGTGACCAAAGTTTCCACACACACACACACACACACACACACACACACACACACACACACACATATATATATATATCCATCCATCCATCCATTTTCTGTACCGCTTAATCCACGCAGGGTCGCGGGTGGGCTGGAGCCTA
>JAOXYM010000018.1:8679189-8693422 GCA_028567055.1 Leptatherina wallacei
ATATATATCTCAAGTTATGGCAACAAATGCAGAAAAAGTAAGTAGCTTTCTGCTTAGCTGATTTGTAATTCTATTTTCTTTACTGTTTTTGCTTAATGACAACATCTGACATTTCAGGTCAATAACAAGGCTGAAATGCCAACATCAAACAATGGGTTTCATCCTCTTCCCTCATATTCCTTTTGTAAGCCAAAGCCACTTCTATTACTGACTGCAACAACAAGATGGTCTCTGCTTCTTTGCCTTTTGTCCAAAGGCAAACTTGAATCATAGATGAGCAGATGAGGCAGAGATGAGGAGGGGATAAAGAAACATTTAAAAAACAAAAAGGTGGAGTCCGGAGAAGAGATTTCCCCTGCTGTAATGCTTGTATTGTTTGAGTCTTTATGGAATTATAAGAATGTGATGTTGGGATTATGTGTGCTGTGATTAAAAGTCTCTCTAGTTGATGTATTCACATCTTACCCAAAGCTTTACACATGTATTTCAAACAATACACCCTCCAGGGGTATAGGGATTACACTTATACATGTGTAGATAGCTGATTCCTCCATGTTCATACATGTGTGTACCCTTGTGTTGCACACATAAACAGAAGATACACACATATTCCTCACACTTTCTGCTAAATAGACCTCTAGGTTTTGCTAACAGTGCAGATTAGGCACTATCTTGCTGTGAATGTCACACCTGCTGTCTTTGACCTCAGCGAAAAAGGTTAAAAAAAAACCTCTTGTCCATATATAGTGTTCCATTTCTGTTGCTGTTGTTGAGCTGACACACTTTTTCCCACATGTTTTCATCCCTCCCTCGCTCCCTTTCCTCCCTGCTTGTCCCTCATCTCACTTTTGCTTCTCTCATTACAAGTATCACATTGTCTGAATGTATTTTCTTCACACGTCCATACTCTCATTCAGCCCACTCTGTCTGTCTGCCCCATTCACCCTCAGCACCATCCGTCCCGTTCTCCTTGGGCCCTCTTCCTGTCTCCTTCCTCCACTCTGAGGGGCTGCTGTCCTGTCTGAGTGCAGCACAGTGACCATCGATTTATCAAACTGTCACAGTGCACTACCGCAGCTCTCTATGCCCGCTTCTAAACAACTACCCCAGCAAAACAAACAATCACTGCCACACACAACGACCAATGCACATGTCCACACACAGGTAAAACTCTGGCGTGCTGCCCCGGCAAGGTCACACCTCTCCCTGAATACTCATTTGGCAGCATGCACGCTGGAGATGGTTAGTGCCAAGCTGATGCTGCCAGTGGCACAGTGGGCTAAGGACTGGACAACAAATCTGTTGAACATCCATAGACATCAAGCATAGTTAACATTCCAGTTCGAGCCAATGTAAACAGTTCCCCAGAAACATGCTGTGGGATAAAATACGCTAACCACTAAAACAAGATAGCAATTTTCTTAATTGCTGAACCAGCATTTATGCCACTATTCCATATTCATAATGGTACACCTGAACTTACACAAGCTGAGAAAACATGACCTTCTACTTTGCCGGTGGTCGAGCTGGGCTAAAACAGCATGGCCAGCAGTCTGTTTATGGGGGGCTTTATGGTTTGTCAGTGGGGTCAACTGCTGGATGGGCTCTTCCCTGCAGATTTACACTGAGGAGCTTCAGAGTAGGTCACCAGCTCCCAGCAGCTAATTTCATAATGCACCCAAGGCAAGGCTTAAATAATTCAACCGAGCCGCAAGTGAAGGCTCTACTTAATCAAAGGCTCTGAGCTTTCAAAGAACAGAGAGAGTTACAGAGCCTTGGTTAACCTCACTTGCATCTTATGGCAGCAAACTGTTTTCGTACAGTTCTGCATATATTAAAGATAGTATGACTGCTCAATGCCGGAAAAACATAAAGCAAGGATTGCTACTATCTCTCAGTAATATGAAAATCAAACTTGCTGGTGCTATAGATATTCCTTAATGAACACATGAATGGATTTCAAGTGAACTTTGATGTGTCTGTTTTTTGTTTAATAAAATTCTGCGCATGTGTTTCTGAGCAAGGGTAAAAGTGTTTGTGGCTGCGGCCAAAAAAGCAACCTCTCTAATTGCTCTCTCTTAGTCTTTTATCCCAGATTGTGTGCATCATTATCGATTTAAGAGCTGGGGACTTGGCACAGGTGCTCACACTTTAAAAAAAGCATTCAACCAAGCTTTGGCACACTCAATGTACTTATTCTCCATTATGATTTTTTTTTTAGATTATTTTATTTTGGGGCTAACTTAATTGCACCTATTAAACAAGGAGCCTCGGCTCGTGTCTGGTTGATCAACTGTCACATCAGTAAACAGCATCTTACATCCCATAATAAAACACACACAAGGTCAAATGTTGTGAAAAAAAAAAACATTTTCAGTCATAAATTATCCTCTCTCATTAGTTTTCTCTTTCATTTGTTGGTTTTTGTGTTTTCACTTCATTTTCACCCAAGAGCCCCTAGAGGATCGTGTACTTCATTTGGATCGTGTTAATAGTTCAACCCCGTCTGGAAACTGATTATTAACTGCTGTTTTGACCTCCCTCATATTGTTTTGTGGGTGCACTAATCCTAACTCTTTGCCCAAGTACAAGAGCTTTGTTGTCCACTCTGACCCCCATCAGGCTAAACCGTCAGACTGTTGTATGAGCCATTGATTGGTATTTGTCTGAGAGAAGCCTTGTAATGAAGAAGATGATGAGGGGATTATTGACTGGCTGCACATATGGAAATCAGGTGGGAGAGGTGGATATGGGGGTTTTACCTGGATATTAGTATTGACCTGATGGAAATTGGGAGGGTGTATGCTCTCTTGCTGAGTCAATTCAAATTCTTTCATGAAAAAATCAGATGGAGATGGCTTTTACTTTGATCTTTTTCTTGTTCTTTTCTTTTATTACTGAACGATATGGACTGAGAGTACATGCAAAGGAGTAAAGGATAAAGGATAGGAGTATATGCTGATATGCTCAGTTATTTTTAGAGCTTCAGGGGAGTATTTTGGTCATATTCACTCCCTCACTTTACATGGTTTCACATCCCCAAGATTTCCAACAATGCATCATTCCACACATAGTGTTAATGTATTCAAGTTGTCAGGGTTCAAGTGCTCATCATTAGCATCTTTTGAAGGAGGTCAAGCACATGTGAAGTGCTGGAAAGTGACAGCGGAGAGGCTGCTGCCTGCTTTTTGCTGAGACAGGCCCCTGGGAGTCAACAGAAGCATGATGGATATACTTTGACTTGAGATGTTATTATCCTGCTGCTGCTGCTACTGCTGCTGAAGTCATTCTGACAATCAAGACCTCGTGAAACTGTTTCCACTTTTTCACCTTCTCTCTCCCCAGCAATGTATTGTGATCACTGTGTTGCTGCTCTACCTGCAACCCTAAGCTAATATTGGTTATGTTTGTACGTGTGTGTGTGTGTTTACATGTGAATCACATAATGTTTTCCAGCTGCAGTTCAGGATTCATAAAAAGCCCAATGTGGCCCCTGAAATCATAAAGCTTCAATTAAAGGTGTGGAAACAAATGCACCATTCGCTCATCTTACTAACCAGGGATTATCCATGTTCATGCTTATTTTTTATCCTTTTTTTCTCTCTATTTTTAACCGTTATCTGGTCTTCATGCTTAGTACCATATAACCTATAAAGCAGGTTTCCCAGAAATGAGGTATATTTTAGAGTGAAGGTTTGGATGGATTTTGAGCCTTATAATGATTCTACTTATCACAGACTCCACATAAAGTAGAACAGAATCTTTAAAGCCATAGTTTGTTCACTCAAGCTTCCTGTTATTTTTTGTAAGCCATGTTTTAAGGCTCTTGGGTTGTTACTATACCTCATTTTCATGCACTGATTTATCACAGAGATTTGCCCAGTTGGGCCTATGGATATAAATGAACAAAATAAAAATAGGATCTACTGCGAGTGTTGTTTGTGTTGTTGAGTTATGTGGGTTATATAGGTAACAGATGTCCTCCAATTATACTCTCCTAATTAGATTATAATCAGGCAACATTATGATTCTGGTTTGTGGCTGCAGCAAACAAAAGCAAAACATATAATTTGTATGAATAGCATGCATTAAGGTCTTTGTTTGATTTCTATGACTCGAATAAGCACATCACACTCCTGCTCTCAGGTGACAAGACCAGAAAACTTGATTATGTGAGACTGTCAATTATAGACTGACAGCTGACTCCTCACAATTTGCTATCTGGGAGATTAAAACTAAATCTCACTTTAGCCCATTTTGCTTGGAGGAGATAACCAAAATATGAGATCTAATCAGTGTGCCATCAATTGGAGAATTATATCTGTGGAGGCATATTCATTTATGCATTAGCATTTAAAACAGTCACGGCATGGAGAGTTGCACAAAATACTGTTTGCACAATCACACGATTCCTCACTACATCTAAATCCTAACATTGATTCAAAGTATTGTCTGTGTTGGATCAGTAGAACACTGACACATTTACCTTTGGAACTGAAAAAAACACAGACTCACACTTTGTACATCCACCCCAAACCTAGACTGATAGATGGCAACAGGTACAACTGAAATCTTAGATTGTAGGCTGTTTAGCTGCTGGAGAGAAAAAAAAAATCAAAATTAGCTCAATTAATTAAGCACTCAAGTGTGTCTCTTTATTTCTCCTCCTCTACCTCCCATCCCCTTGTCTACTCCCCTCCAGCTATGTTATGTATTACTAACATGATGAAAAATCTGATGAGTGAACATGTGTGTGATGATGGAGATGGTAGAGGTGGGGAAAGCTGGGAGACGGTGAACCATTTAGCACTACAATATTAATGACTTATGCTGCACACTGTAGGTGATAATGGATGTTGCTGCGCTGGGTTCAAACTGCTCAACTGTGGGTGTGCATTTGTGTGTGTGTGTGTGTGTGTGTGTGAATCTGTAATGTCCTTTCTTGGATGTAGAGGAGTTATTTAGAGAAAAATATATTTCCTCTTGTAGCTTTGGACATGCCCTCAGCCTTTTAATAACTGCCTGTTTTCGTTTTCTCTTCACAGCTCAGAACTGCAGCTACACACTACACAGTCCCAATGGGACAATAGAGAGTCCAGGATATCCTTACGGTTATCCTAACTATGCCAACTGTACATGGGTCATTGTGGCAGCTGAGCACAACCGGATACAGCTGGTGTTTCAAGGCTTTGCCCTGGAGGAGGATTTTGACATCTTGTCTGTATATGATGGGCCACCAAGCCCTGGGAACCTGCGGACAAGGTAAACATGCTTTGAAAATCTATAATGTGTGTTGGTGTTTCACAGCTTTGATGGTTTCTTGGTATGTAAGTTAAAGTATGCAGGGACTTGGGGTTTAAAAGGTATCAATGAATGAAGGGGGTTGAAAAAGAATGAAAACTAAAGGCATGTCATCAATGCATCCAATAGCATGAACATGATTAACTAGGACTGTACCTCAGAACTACACACAATGTGTTTAATAGTTTGGTCCGTGGTCCAAAATGTAGGAGTTTTATAATAATTATGCTAAATGTTGACATATTAAGAAGACTTGCGGTGATAGTGTATTTATCAATAATTAAATGTAATCATCCATTATTTTGCAGATTGCCATAACTGTAACTCTGCTGCATTACAGACCACCATGTAATGCATTATCTCTTTGGTGACAGTTAAAGCAAAATGTGGTTAAAATGTTGGCATTTTTATTTATTTGAGCTTTATATCTTGGTCATTTTACCATGCATGAAAGTTTCATGTAATGCAAAAGGGATGTTATGATTATTATCTTTTATTTAATTTTTTTTGTAGATCAATATTAATTATGCATTTTATGATAGAGGCTGCTCTATACATTGACATACTTTCCATTGCCAATTATAAAAAAAAAAAAAGCTTAAAAGTATGTAAGAGGCACCTCTTAGTGGGGTGGAGATCATATATAATAATGTGTCTGTTTTGGGAAGAACTATGGAGTATGTCAAGGATCAGTGATTACTTCAAAATAGTTTATTGTTTAGATAAATGATATATGCAATGTTACTAACATTGAAGTATGGCTTTGGAGCTCATGTTAAAATGAATGTTGCCCTTATTAAAAGAAAATAAACGAAGATTTCTTCATTTACTATTAAAGGGAAGCTTGGAATGCATAACTCCATGTCAATGCCAATGAGATAACTGTCTAAGATAATTGACTTCATAGTGTTTTTTAATTAGACTAATTGAACACAGATGCAACACATAGTCTATATGAAAAGTAAGATTTGAATGAAGATTGTTTGTTATGAATTTAAGAAAGCTATTATATTTTTATATTTCTGACTTGCTTGCCATGCTGCAAGCATGAATGATTTATACTGATGTTAATGTTAGCTTATGTAACTAAAAATGACTTAATGCTCAGACTGTTGAATTTAAGTCATTACAACGTTTATATGTATTTCAATGTGTGATGGGCGTATGCACAAACTTTAAAAAAAAAAGTTTATCACCAGTGAACCTAACTGCATTTTGCATTATAAAATACAGCAAACTGTTATCTATTGATGCTAATCCCTTATGTACTTTGGGACACTACTGCTTGCAGTCTCTTACTAATGCACTCACACACAGTATGAAGTGACAGCTTCTCTACATGATTAGCTGTAGCTCCACCAACTTTGCTCTTAATTCCTTCCACCCTCTGCTTTGAGCTTGGCCCAACAAAGCACATAAGCCCTTTTGAGACAATTGAACAATATTCCAGCACATTTTGTCATTACACTGTTTTCACTCACCGTCAGCTTCTCTGTTTCTCCCTGCTGATATCCCTCTCACCTCTTCTGCCTCCTCCCTTCACCAAGTCTCTCATTTTGTGCCAGCAGTGCCTCCACTGCATTTCCCCATGGAAAGTAAATGAAAGACAGAAGAAAATTATGGATTGCTGTTGTGCTGTTCTCCTCATTCTTTCTCCTGTTTGAACCTCGGAGCCTTGTTGTAGGCTCCAGGGGGACAAAAGGGATAAAATCAGCCCACTCTGAGTTTGGGCTTAAATGAAAGGGGGCAAAAATATGATGAATGAAGTTGAAAGAAGAAAGAACAGGGAGCTGAGGGAAGGAAAGGAGACAGAAATGAAAGATGGTGAAACAGAAGAGAACACTGATACTCTTTAGATTTTGCTCTGCTATCTTTGGCCATTTTCTCAAATGAAAGAGTCATTTTGTGAAAGCAAGACTTCAAACTTTTATTTCCAATGAGCTCAGACATGCTGGGAATCAGCTAGAAGAAGCTTTCACCAGCCAGCAGCAGTCTGACACAACACACATGCATAAATGCACCGACAAACACCCCAACTGACACCTCACACACACACAGATGCATGACTGATAATTCCTTCCTGCCTTTGTTCTCATCTCCCACTTGTGTCAGAAGTAATTTTCTCTCCATCTTTCTTGCTCCTCTTCCTCCTATTTGTTTTTCACACCCTTCATTTCATTTTCACCTATGTTTTTAATATCTCATCTCCTCCTTGGGTTCTCCATTTTGAGCCTTGCACATTGTTTTTTTTGTTGTTGTTTTTTTCCTTTCATGTCCACCACTTGATACCACAAAATATTCCCTTTAATCTCAAGAAGTCATCAAAAATCAAGAAAATTCCTCACTTTGTTTTCAAGTGAAAACCATTGATTTCTACTTAAACTCAATTTAGATTAATTCATTTATCGGTGTATCTTTTTATTGGATCCACAGCAAAGTAAGCAATTGTTATCAGGATCATTCACACTTACAGACTGATTTTAGTGTATATCTATGTTTGAATATGTGTGTGCAGCCTGTGTGTACCTGCAAGTGCAATTTCTGTGAATCACAGCCACTCCTTAAGAAAGCGTATGTGAGTCAGTCTGTTGCTTTGCCACTTCATTAAACTGCTGATCACAACTGACACCTGAGAGGTAGACAGTAAATTCAATAAAGATTTCAACCATTTGAAAAAAGAGCAGAGGAATGATACTCGTTGATGGAAGACATAGATTTCAGGTGTTTGATAGCTGATAATTATTCAGAGCGTTCATCTCCAGAGATGATGTGGTGATTCAGTATGTTAAACTCATGTTGGGCCCTCTGTATTGTGGCAGCTTCACACATGGAAAAAGCTCAAGTACAGCTGAAAACTGTAAAAATGTACAAGAATACGAAGATCATAAACATTTGTGAAACTTTTTTTACTTATAACACTGTATTAGGTAAACATTTTTTAATGGTTGAGTTTTTAAGCTGTGAAAAATGAGACAATTACAAATCTCACTTTATATTCATGTCTCTGTTAATAAGAAAAGTGAATAGAATGCGATTAGTTTATACTTGGCACTTTTGGCATAGTTCCGACAGAGAAGGTTGATTCCTCCTGCTTATGGTCATTATTACACTGAGAGAAAAGGAATTGCTCTACCCTGGATTTACTGTACACAACTTAAAAGTCATCCAGTCAAAACAACCAAATAGGTCCTGATTTGGAGTTTTTTATGAATGGGATGGGAATTTATGAGGCAGTGTCTTATATCAAGCTAAAGCTAAAGCTTCTCAGAAGGAATGAGTGAGAGCTCTTACTTCTGCCACAGGAGCAACAGGACAAACACACATGATAGTTCTTGCTTGAAAAGCTAAGGGATTTTTTTTTGTTGTGGTTTGTTTTTTGTTTTTTCTACTTTTCTTTCCCAGCATCATAGCAAGAGGAATGGTGGCTGTTGTGCTGAACAAATTTGCTTTGCTAAGATGAGCTTTATGGATATAAGGCCCCATTTGATAATTAAGTCTTATTCTTTATTTTTAGATTAGTCTATTTCTGAATTTACATATGAATGTTGAAGCTGACAAGAGGGGTTGGGCCAAAAGAAAGGAGAAAGTAAACAGAACAGAAAAAGAAAGTGATGAGAAGAAAAGGAGACAAGAATGCACCAGATAGAAAGGAAACAGTAAAAACAAGACAACTACCTATCACACCTGTAAGGAAACATAAATCTACCTGCAACTTTTTCAAGAAAAACAAAGCCGACAATCATCGGGAACAACTATAAAAAGACAGACAAGCTGGAAACAATTATGAATCACAACAAAGACATGAGCAACACAAAGATAAAACATGAATATAACTGTAGTTATTAGTGATTAAACCCACAAGAAAACACAGTAACTTATATAGTGAATATAAATAATAATCAGTGATCATTCAAAAGTGACCGGGCCCCTGCAAAGATCTAAGGCAAACCAGAGTGCACTGCGGCCATGAGGCACAGGCCCCAGGAGGCCCTGCCAGGCGCTGGTGCCCCCCAGAGGTGGACAGAGCCCCAGGAGCCCAAAAACCACCCACACCTCTAAGGCGTCTCCCCAGTGCCCAGGATCACCAAGCACCCCTGGACGGCCACCCAACATGGGTCAACACCCATTCCCTCACGCACACACATACATTCACACACATACACGTGCAGAAACGTTTGCATGCGCACAAACATTTCCCCCACCTCTTATAGATGAAAAATCAATGGATCAAGACAACAGCAACATTAATACTGTCACTTGAGTGCCAGTTACTAAGCCATAGCCCTGGAAATATAGATGACTTTGAGATGTCTTTGCACTTTGTCCTGTGAAAATTTGTTTGCAACAACCAAATAAATGAATTCCAGACTATGAAGCCTCTTAACACTTAGCTCTGTGATTCAGGAAGATTTTAAAATGCATCATTCTAATGGGAGGTTTCAAGCTGTGTTGCCACATGACAGTAGCGTAATCTCAGAAAGAGAAATCGTTACTGTGATGGATTACCAGCTGATAGTTTCTGCTTTGAGGCAACACTTATGGAAATTAGCAACTGCCTGAAAGGTATAAAATAAATAAATAATGGCATATTCTCAGAAAGGGTCAGTCGAATTGTAAAGTATGCATGGACTGTAACTGGGTTATAGCATGCAATATCTTTTTTTTCTCACATTTCAATGACAGGTAAAATGTCTCACCAGACAGCAGCAACCCCGATATCCGTTGTTTAACAACGCCAGTGGAACAATAGTCAGAAAGGACATCCCATGACTAAAACAGTAGTTTGACTGTGAGCAAGATGCTAAACCTCTACCAGCTCACTTGCTGTCAGTGTGTATGGGAGTGCACATTTCTTAGCATAAAAAAAAAGAAGCTTTCCCCCACTTTAGTGTCACATTTCACCTTGTCAGTGCCAGTCAGGGAACACTGCACACCTCAGCACAGGGAAAAGCTGCTGGTGTGTTTGCGAAGGCATCTCTCTCCACACGCTTTCCCCCTCTCTGACGGAGTTACGGAGCACAGGGACTTAAGGTCCAGCAGCATGACAAGGGTGGGGTAATCAGAGAGAAGAAGGCATGGAAGGGACATATTTTTAGCTTACGGGCAGTATTGGATCTAAATAAGGAGCACTAGTGCATAGTGGTGGGAGTGGCATTAACACAGCCGTCAGCCTTATACTGTGGAGCTGGAGTGTCACCATATACATTTATTTGTGTTTGCGTGTGTGCAGAATCATGTGGTAGAGGTACGGAGTGTGTGTCTGTATGTGTGTGTTCTCAAACTGTGCTTACAAAGGCAGATCTAGTGTGCAGTCCATTCCTGCAAGCTGATTCAGTGTCAACAAAATCAAGGTTTATTGAAATACAGATAAATCAGACACACACACACACTTTTAAGCATTGGATAAGTGGCACTGGGCTGGAAAACTGTTAGCCCTGTACTTTTTGAGAGATGCACACTTTTCTGCTTTTTGTGAAGCACTTTTTTACATTATTCCAGCTGCTCACATAAAAATTTATGGTTATTTAATATTTTATAGCACTTAAATTTGGCTTGAGATCTGCTATGTAGTATCATTTTATCACTTTTGAGTTAATGCCGGTCATCTCCCAGAGTTTTATCTACAATGCGTTGACGTTGCCTCGGCTTTTGTTAATTTAGTCTCTTAGCATTTCTCCCAGCTTTTGGTACATTACAGTTCGCCCATGTCTCATGTCATGTGCTTGAACGAGTTAGTCAATGAGTCAAGCTTGTAAAGAGCCACTGTGTGTGGGTCATGGTGATAGAAGTTGACGTACAATGGCACCCCCTGCCTGAACACTTGCTGTAGCTATAATTCTTCTGCTGTGAAGGCCTTGAGCATCAATCTCTCACAATACGTACTTTGGAAAATGACTCCAGTGCGTGAACATTCTGGTGTGCACATATTTAATGTGTGTTTGCATATAAACACACATTCCTTCTTTGTCCGTACATCCTGAGTAGCACAGGCATACATTGTGTGACATATGCGAAGGAAGCACAAGTCTAAATGAGGAGGTGGATCATTTGATTCTGCGTGTCTTTAGAAATATGGCTTCAAGGCTGCATGGTTTTATTAGTTTGTAGTGCTTGTGATTAAGCGTCTTACTCAACATACAAGCACTCCATGTAGATATGTAAATGTATGCTTTTTGCACACACTCAGGCACGTGTAAGCTCTCACACGTATATGCATGCACACTTTTGAATTTATGGCTCCTTTGAGTCTAGGCTGTTAATGGGAAGACTGCCACTTATCAACGCCAGCTTTAACGACAGACTGCTAAAAACAGGACGAAGAGTGATAGTTTGTTTTTCATCATCTCTCGCTGGGAAAAAGTGAAACGATGTTGAGATTTATGGCATCTGCTCACCTGTGAGGCAGAATTATTAGGCCCCGGTAACCCCAGATTAGAGAAATAATCAACTAGAAGCCTGTGAATTTATACCCAACATGCTGTGTATCACTCATTGTGTGTATTGGTATTGACAGTCTCCCATTCCAAGGCCCATCAATGTTCTTAACAGGATACACTTCAGCAGCAGCATGAAATTAAATGTTTTCCTGCCAAGATAACAGATTAAACAAGCATGTGCACCCTGTTCTCCCCCCCCCCCCATCTCTCTTTAGCTTCTGTTTGCTTTGGTTCACTTTTGTTTGAACCAGTGGAGCCATTTAAGATTCCATGGATGAAAATATGACCATTAAAATTACAGGTGCAATAATGTTCACGTAAATCTCCTTGTGCATGTTCTAGTAGGCCTGAGTTCTCAGAGAAAGAACATAATTAGACTTTTCCTTGTATAGCAACACAAAATTAAATTAGGATATTAACTTTTTCTTACTTTTCTCATTTCAAAATCATCTAAAGAAAACTGAAAATCAGTATTCACTTTGAGCAACTTTGTAAATGACACAACCATTTATAACTACATAATGAGCATATCAATCAGGATTCTCAATAGCCCTGTGTAGGAAAAGCTAAAACCAGATGTTGATGAGCTGTGTTTCTATTCAAATGGTTTTCTGATTTCTGACAGCTTTAGCTTTGTGAGTGAAGCTACATTACATAAGAAAGGTGGAGGAGTGGCTTTTTTGTTTAATGGACTCCTTCCAATGTAAACATAAGTCTTATGCTTCATTTGAATATGTAGCTCTCTACATTAATTTCCCTGGTCGTGTGCTGTTCCTTTATATATATATATATATATATATATATATATATATATATATATATATATGGGCCACATAAACACTACAAACTTTTTTGAAGACTTTGCTGAATGTTACAAACCCCCAGCTCGCTAGGGAAAAGGCGGTTGTGAACATTAAACCTATAAACAAATCCTTCGTTTTAAAGTGTTTATTTACAGGTTGTGTGACAACAGGTGAAAATAAAGTGCAATAACAAAAATTAGGTCTCAACAAGACCCAAAATGCTCTATGGCAGACAAAACAAAAATAGGTGGAGGCTTAATCAAAAAAGAAAGAGGGCCACTTAGAGCTTACAACAAACCAATAACTAAGAAAACAAAACACAAAAGATCTAAAAGCTCCACACTCTCAAGGCGTACACAGTTTTCTAATAACCCAAGTGGGCTACAAAGTCTCACAAAACAACACTCTAAATGGTTGGCAAAGTCTCACAAATGCACAAAGTTCTTAATTACTCTAATCTACTACACAAATCCAAGTAAGAGGCAGGCTGGTGGCTACACACAGCTGCCTCTCTCAATGGCAACCTGCTGTTAAAATAGACCTGATGATTCATTAGGATCAGCTGAGGAGGAATCAGAATTGGCCAATCCTGGGTTGGAGATGTTACAGTTGGCCAATCACAGGGAAGCAATAGCATAGCTATAACAAGAATGTCCAAACTGAGGTTGTCAAAAACCGGCACATGGGTGAAAATGCCAGTGAAATGTTTATACAAGATTGTTCTCCCCCCCCCCCCCATCTCTTGGCCTTCAGTTGATGAGCATGTGGATAATTTTAATGGTTAATGGTCTAATTAAAATTAGAAGCATTATTGATGTCATTGCTCCCATAAAGGTGAATGTGATCAATGCCAAAAAGAGAGCTCCATGCCACGCTGGTAAGAGCTGAAAAACGAGAATGTCGAAAAATTTAACACAACAAAGTTGCAGGTTCATTATGAAATCTTTAAAGAGAGACTAAGGATTTATAACCTGGAGCTGAGAAATGCAAGACAATCGTTGTTTTCTGACATCATTGCTAAGAACAGTCATAATGCTCGAGCCCTGTTTTTTTACTGTTGACAGGTTAACTAATCCTCCTGTGTCAGTAACCCCAGAACTTCTATCCAACTGGGCCTGTAATGAGTTTGCTTCTTTCTTTACTGACAAAATTCAGAAATTTAGGCAGTCAGTGCTTCCATGCCAGGGGCAGGACATATGTCATCACTGTGTCCACTCAAAGACAAATACTATGACACTTTTCAGGTGTCTTCCCTCAGACCCTAGAAACAGCTGTCATCAAGCCACTCCTGAAAAAAGACAAATTAGACTTGTCCCTCATGAGGAGCTACAGGCAGATACCAAACCTCCCCTTTCTTAGTAAGATTATAGAAAAAAGCTATTTTTCAACAACTACACAACTTACTGATACTAAATAACTGTTTTGATATACCAATAAGGTTTCCGGCCACATCACAGCACTGCGACTGCTTTAGTTAAGGTCTTTAATGACATCCGCTTGAGCACAGATAGCGGGAACATTTCAGTCGTGGTACTACTGGATCTCAGTGCTGCATTTGACACAGTCGATAAAAACATCTTACTAGATCAGCTGAAAAACTGGGTAGGACTTTTGGCACTGCAATCAACTGGTTTGAGTCCTATCTAAAAGACAGGGACTATTTTGTGTCTATAGGTAACTATAAATCTGAGC
>JAOXYM010000018.1:8697321-8712399 GCA_028567055.1 Leptatherina wallacei
TCTATCTATCTATCTATCTATCTATCTATCTATCTATCTATCTATCTATCTATCTATCTATCTATCTATCTACATTTAATGTTTCCATCTGCCCTACACCACCTTTTTATAAGCAGTTAGGTCAAATAATCACTGCCAGCTACTTATATTGTTGCATAACAAGACATCAAACATGGATATTGTGGCAGATGTGGAAAATAATTAATGTGTACACCACCTTGTATCAACATGGAAGCTGCATCTCTGTGTTTTTGAATCCTTATTCTTATTACAGTTTTATGCAGTGGGCAAATGTAGCTAGTTTATGTTCTGCAGTGAGAGCACACTGACATCACTTATCACCATGACCACAGAGACAGGAATTGCTCACAGGAAGACAAAAAAAAGTCACAAGTACAGGCAGATTATTTCTCTTAGGAACACTCCATTAAAATGTGCACCAGTTTAATGACTCCTGGCCATTTTTTTTAATAAACCCCACAAATGCAGAATTATCGCAATTTGCAGGTTTTCAGAACTGGACTGAAAATCTGAGATGTGCAAATTTAACAGAGGAGGAGACCAGACAGTCTACTGTGAAGCTTCCTCAGACAACCATCTTCAGCCATATTTTCAGGTGAACAGGCAAGAAAGTACTTTGAAGGCAATGAAAATCACAGAACCATGATCCCTACCACCGCCATCTGTGTGAGAGTGAGCACATTAGACAGGTGGATGACAGCCAGACTGAAGAGAGTCAAGAGTAGGTTTTACTTGTTATCCAAAGTGGGCAAAAAACAGTTTGTCATTTTCCTTCATGATATGATGTTAGAGGTACGTGTTGAGTTTTTAAGGCCAGTTTGGGTGGCTTTGTTATGTACTGGACATAAACAGGTTATTACTTTCATTATGCAATCAGGGTCTACAGCCATGCCTTGATAAAGCTTTTCCTGATTCCATGGCTGAGGACGTGTTAAGACTGGTTCAGTGTGGTATGGCCCAGCAGGGTCTAGTACACAGTGCTGTAACTGTTAAATAAAAAATGATTAATCTTGTCACCTCTCTCCAAGCTGCACACCTTTCCCCTGCTGCTGACGCTTCAGAAATATATAGATAATGGATGAGAGAAAAATAAATAAAATATAAATAATTGACATGTTTGTGTTATTCCTGAAGAACTTCTTTTACCTTGCTTCCTGTTTGTTTTCGTTGCGATCTCCTATGTCTGTCCTTGATCATTTTCTACAACCTTGTGTCATAATTGCTCCATCCATTTACACAGACATATGCACGCAAGTTTTACAAGCATGTAAACAGCAACATTTCATACCTACCACTTAGCTTTGTCACTTTGCTGGGGACGCGAGTGGCACAACATTGAATTAGTTTTATTTCATCTCTAATTATTTTTGCCCGAGGATCATTGTAAAGCGATTTGTGCAGAGCAGTGGAAAACACGGGGGATGTGTGAACGTCACCTTGTTTCATTTGTCAGCCTTGATTTGTTTGCTGTAAGTGTAATTGACTTATGTTTGCACAAAGGGGGTCCGAATGAACAAAGAATGAATTTCACGTTTTTAACTTCAGTTCTTTCAAAGGTTTTATGTCACTCAGTGAAGGATTATATACTAAGGCTTTAATACTTAGGCTTTAAATCACATTTGTCCACTAATATAGAAGCATTTTTATCATGCAGTCAGTATTATCAGGTCGTTTCCTGGAGGATTTATTTATACCTCCAGAAAAAAGCAGGTATTTACTTGATGTGTTGTACATGTTGGTCAAACTACTACTGGATGTTACGATATAGGTATCTATGTTGCTGGAAAGATGCAGATAACAGGGGGACAATTGGATACCCTGTTGACCAAGTTCAGATCGCCTGAAGATAAACCAGTCACACTACTTTACTGACTGGTAGACACTCCGGGTGAAATAAATCTGTGTGTATATACGTGTAAGCCATTATCTTGCACTTACTTTAATCCTTGGTGGAAACAGATTGGAGAAATAGACTTAATTCAAGATGATGGAGCACTTATCTCTGATAAAGTCTTAGTAAAATGGTCCAACACCTTTCCCCTTGTTCCCACTCACTCTTCAAATGTGAATGGTGATCAATTTTGACACTCTCCACTGAAAATTACACCTAGCAAGAACCGAACAGCCAAAGTAAGGTATTGTATGACTCTTCAGACAGTGTGAACTGCTTTGTTGTTTCCAGCATTGGTTTTCTCTTTCACACTTGCGCTCTGAATTTCAGATTCTATAATTGTGCTGTTTGCACATTTTGTCTCGTTTTCACTGCCAGATCTGCGACACGTTTTTATTTATCATTCCTATTTTCTTCAGAGGAATTCATTTGTTTTAATACTCAAGTTTCTGCTCATATTTTCTCCTTCCACTCCCATTTCTTCCCACTTCTCAACTTCCACTTCACTTTTCTCCCTTATATCAGCCCCTCTAACCCATGCTATTGTGCTTCCCCGTTTCTTCTTCCAGAGCAACTGGTCTCTTAATGACTTCACTGCGGTTTGTCTCTCAGTTAGAACTGACTGCGGTGGATTTTCCTTATCATCAGCATTTAGCGTCAGAGATATCTGAGAGGCTCTCTCCCACTCTCACAGCTCCACTGTGATCTGTGAATACGCTGTGATGTCACAGATGTGTTAATGTTAACGTTCAGCCTTGTGCTGCAGCTTGACTTTCCTCACAAGATGCACAAAGGAAATTCGACTGTTCAAGTTGCAAAGATGTCAGTGGTGCCTGAAATATTGATGGGTTGAAGGATGTGTTGCAAAGCTGTGAATAAGGTTTACAAATTGTTGCTGCTGCTCTTTGGTTTCATTTTGAACTTTTTGGAAAATATTATCAAGTGCCAAAACTAGCAACAATCTAAAACTGATCAATGTACAAACAGCACTGGTCAGAATGTTTTGCACCCCTGACTTCCAAGCATATTTTTTTGATTATCTTCAGATATAAATGGAAAGAAAACTACTTTATATAAGATGCATATATTAATATCCAGTCTAATTTGCCTATACTTAATTTTTAGTGTTTACAAAAGTTATGATTTCAATTCATAACTTAATAAATCGTAACATAAAAAGGTTTCTAATTTTTTTCTAGTAGTGAGGATAAAAAGCTGCTCGAGTGTATCACAAAAAATAGCAACGATACTTTCAAAGACTAAAAGGATAACACGAAATATCGTAAAAATCCTGTTTCAGGATGTTTTATAGGTGTAAACTGTTAAGATGCTCCCAGAACAAGCTGTTAAGGGCAAACACACTACAAAAGTTAGTGAAAAGTGCTGAGAACTGTAAATCATCAGTTTGTTTTTAGGGGATGAAATGATTCTGACAAGATCAAGAACACCTTACCTACAGCTAAACATGACAGAGGCTTGATCACGCTGTGCAGCTGCTTTGTTGCCTCTCATACTTGGAAGCACCAAATGTATCAAAATAATAATAACATCAGAGGATTACAGTAGTAAACTCCATTTAGGATGAAATCTTTGGTCTTTCAGCAAGACAACAACCTGAAGAAAAGATCTAGCAAAAGAGTGGCTGAGAAAAAGAAGGGGATTTTGCCATTTAGGTCTAAATCTTTTTGATAACCAGGAAAACAGATTAAATTTGCCATTGCTAAAAACAAGCTATTTTCAATTCCTCAGGAGCAGAAGGGAAGTTTTCAACATAGAAGGTGCCCTTAAAATGTTCTTTTCAAATTGCTGGGTCTTTGAGCAAGTTAGTGGGAAATGTGCAAAGCGTGGTTGTCAGCAAAGCTTTCCCCAGTGAATTATTATGTATTTGAATGCCTAACCATAATGTTTTCGAAACCTTTCATAAAGTAATTTAATTACCTCAACAAAGCACCTTTAATGTGTAATGAGGGAGCAGAGTGAAGGAAGTAAAAGTAAAAACTGCATGAATGAAAAACAGGAATTCCAATGTGTAGCAAATTCACAAAGACTCAAAAATTGTACAATAGCTTTATCGTCCGTCTTTAATTCTTAAGTCTTGGAAGGGAGCTGTATCTCCAGTCATGGAGCTAATGAGATTTCCACACTTGTTACAATATGAAGACATTGAGGCTCATTACACAATGATTTATCTTCTTGACTAGGACAAAAATGCCACAACAGGAGTTGATGGGTGGTGTTTAACCCCCGACATTCAAGGGTTCAAATCCCATCACACGATCATTTCCACACATTTCACCTTTCTTATTCTGCAATTAATTTTACTCTCACACTCTAACGGTTATGGTTAGTTTGGTTTAGATCAGGGGTGTCCAAAGTCGGTCCTCGATGGCCGCTTTCCTGATGGTTTTAGATGTTTCCTGCTGCAGCACAACTTGTCACCGATTGAACAGTTTCCAGACGATTGCATTTCCCACCGGGTAAAATGATACTACCAGACTAAAAGAAAAAAAAAGAACTGCCTAACAAAACTATATCACCTCACAATTTGGATTGTGAAACTACAACGTATTGGATGTGTGGATGAACATTCCTGCTTTTAACAGTTTCTGGTGAGACTGGGCCAGAAGAACAGCTGTGTCAAAGTTGGTGCCAACTACTCTGCTTCCTTTCAAATTTTTAAAAATGGTATATGTCAACCTTTTAAAACCTGAGGTTCCCAATTGGAGGATTTTGAGAACAGATGGTACCAAATTGTGCCAAAAATGGCCGTTTTGGAGACCTTGCTTGAACAGTCTCCTCTAATTCTATTCTGCTTCACTTTCTTAGAGCTGTCCTTTCCAGAGATAATGTTCAAATCTTGTACTATGATCTGATAGAGATCTGAAGCAGCTGCATCATCCCAAAGGAATATTCATATTAATCCTGAAAGTGGTTGCTTTTTCACAGACGAGACTGATACTTTTTTCATTTGTGAAATGTGTCATCTTCATCTTTTCTTCACCAGCTAAACAAATACTGAAATTTCCACATCTTAACAAATATCACAAGTGTTCCTTTTATGATTCCAAAAGTATTCAAATAGACCTTGTGGTTGCAGAGGTACACTCATTTTATTATGTAATTTCCGAGCAAAGGCCTAAAATTAGGTGCATGGCTTAAATATTTAATTGATGCGAAGGACTGTCGAACGATTTATTGTAAATGGGTTAATTGGGACCACAGAAGGGAAACTGGTTATATGTCACTGTACAGCAGCTATTTAGGAGCATAAAAAAGTGATGGTAAAGTTGAATCCAATGTGTTGGGGAAAAAGAACATCTTGACAAAGTGGCAATATACGAAGAGTTTGAAATGACAACGTGTGGCTTTTTCTATAAATTCAAATCATTTAAACATGTAACATTGGTGCGGTGACAGAAACTAAGAGCTGATGAAAAGAAGCTAAATGGTTAGACGTGGCAATGGAAATATTGTAAAACATTTTTTCATTTTCATTTACTTCTTAAAATATAAAATTGTGTCCTTACAATTTACAGGTTGCAATAACTGCGTCCAGCTCTGTATCCTCCATAGATCACTTGTAAAGTCATTAATGTTTCAGATCTGCCTCTTTGTCAGCACAGCTATTAAGCAGCGTGATTACTGCTTTAAGTATCTGGAACTTGAACCGAAATTGAGTGCACTGAAGGCAACTTCATCAAGGCCAGATCATGTCCTTGGGCAAAGTGATGCTGTACATTACAGCTTACCCAACAAGAAAGGATGAAAAGGCTGATAGAAATATAATGTAACTGTGTGTGAAATGCTTCCTTTTAACTGCAGGAATCAAATCTTGTGTGTGGGAATGAAGCAACATTTTAACCTTAACTAGGCTGCACGGGTCAGCTTTTCTTTTTCTGCTGCAAATAGAGTTAGGGATGAGTCACACACACACACACACACACACACACACAAACAGCAACAGTTTAGAGCTAAGCGACAAGTATTTAAGTATAACTCTTCACAAACAGATGAGGCTAAACATCCATTTGGCTGTGCTTGTGATTATGTGTGTGGATGTGTGTGTTCGCAGCATTGCTGTTTGTGTGACAGACAAGTCAGAGCAGAGTTGGAACTCACAGGGCACAGCAGAGCATCATCGTCTGGCCTTGACCACTGACAAGTTATAGCTTCGCAGGATTCAGTATGGGAAGAATATATACACACACATTCACAGTGATACAAACACACATAAAAATACACACATCTCCTCTCTGCGCACTTCTTCACCCTCACTCTTTCTACCCATCATTTATTGGCTAATGTCTCTCCTCTACTCAGCCATCAAAATCTTGCTGCTGTATCTATTTTTCTCCTTTTTTTTAATCCTCCCTCTTCCCTCCTTCTGGGAAAAATTCAGCTGCATCAGCATTGTGCTTACCTTCCACTCTGAGAACACACACGCACACACACACACACACACATACACTGTCTGAATGAATAACATTTAAAGACGAATGACCTGATTTAGTCTCTGTCTGTTTATGGTTGTAAACACGCATATGGTTGAGGACGAGATCACACACACACATGCAAAAAACTACGCTCAAATAAGTAAAACAGCTTGTGAGCATTGCAACCGTGCGTGCATAAATCTCCTAACAATCATATAGGGTCCAATGAAGGAGTTTTTCACCATAATTCAGCCGCACCTAACTCAAGCTTGTAGCTGGAGTTTTATATAATCATACGCCAATATGTTGATTTCTTTTAGAGCTGCCACTTCCTCATCACAGCATCTTAACTTTCTGCCCTCACGGTCAACGTCCTGCACGTTTGCTCTGTCTCCCTCCCTGTCTGTGTCTCATTCCCAGAGGTACTGGTGGGATAATTGGAAGCAGAGGATCTTCATTGAGATGATGCCGGGGCCAGTCGGGTGGAAAGCGCCCTTAATAGACCTCTGCTCTCTGAATGCACATGCTTTTGCTTACCCTTGCACTCATATACATCATGTAGAAACTTCAGTGTCAATGCAACCATGCATACCTACACCTGCTCTTCTCCTCAGAAGACCTAATTTCTAATATTACTCAGCTTTCTATATAATAGAAACAGCCAATGACATCTTGTAACTGCAATTTTCCTTAACTTTTGTGCCTCTCACATCATGTCTCTCACTTGCTTGTCTTCTCTCCGTCAATTTGCCTCTCACTTGAGACACCTGTGCTGCAAATCCATTATTTTGTATGTCTCAGTTGCAATCATATCTCACATCTCTCCCTTGATAAGAAATAATCCGCCCCCCTCACAGAACCAGCTGCATACCTTAGATTACCACAGCCCATATCATGTTGCAATATTTATACTTTGCAACCATCACACACAGAAACCAGCCTCTGTGTGCTTTCTATGTGTCTCCATTTTGCTTCCTTTCTGCTTGGAATAAGATTCAGAGCCACATCTGGCTCACACCAGATTATCACATTTTGGATGCTGCAAAAATCCTTCCCTGTTTGTTGACCGCCCCTCTCCTCGGCTCCCCCCTGGATTATACCCTCGATGAGAGCCCCTTACCTGAAGTACGCTGCTTGACCAAGATGAATGCCTTCCAACTCAATTTGTGGTCAGCAAAAGCGTATTTGCATGTGTCCCATCGTTTAGTTGACACCTTCAAGTGACAATTTTGAACAGAGGAGTGAAATCAGGCATATGTAAGAGTCCTGACCCCCCTTTTTTTCTTCTTTGGTACAATTCATCTTTCCCATACTTGTGGTAGGTGATTTTTTTTTTCCACCGCCAAGTTATACTTAAGGATTAAGCAAATCGAACAGGCTGCTTTTTAATGCAAAGCGATAAAGAAGTGAAATGTAATAGATTGCAAAAAGTGAAATACACATGCAGCATGAGAGAATGTGTTGGAGCAGGAAATGACAATGAAAGTGACAATTGGGAAGGGAAATGTCAAGGAGGAATTAGGTTAGGTGAGCCACATTTTCCCTTGTTAGAATCTGTAAATCAGAAGCTTAAAGTTTATGTATAGATGACTCAATCTGTGGTGACAGGCAATAAATGAAAAGTGGAACTCTGCTTTTCAATTAGCCTGTGTGTCTGTTCCTAAATTGTGCAGTTATGTGGGTGGTAAACTGATTTGAAAGCTGAACCTGGCAGAGCTGCTGTGGAAAGTTGGTCATAATAAGAAGAGCCTCTTAACTAAAAGCTATCTCACTTATTTTCTACACAGATTAAAGCATGCTGATGATTACTTACAACCAATATACTTGTCATACAACCAGTGCTGTATTATCTTCTTCTACATTGTTATAATTATTTTCTTTTAGATCAAATGTTTTTAATCACATTTTCTTTTTCTTTTTTTAATATAAGCTATGGCATCAATAATTGTCAAATAAACACATATTTCACCCCCTATCCTACCCACACCTCAGACCTTAATACTTCAGTGAAAACAAATCATAGTTATTAGTAAGGAAAATAGAAAATATTGATATCAAGATTTAGACTAGGATATCAGCAAAAAGGTAAATTAATATTAAATTCATCTACAGATTTACAAAGACAAAATGCACGAGTATGAATACGTAACTAATATGCTTTTGGATATTTATTCAAATCTAAATAAAAGGCATTTTCCTACGCACGTAAGAACAAAATCTGAAATCTGACTGGTGCCTAGTTTTATGTCCAATTGTGCTCCTCAAGGGCCACTGTCCTGATTAAACACACCTGAATGAAATTAATGGATCGTTAAAGGCTTGTGCAGAGCTTGATAAACTGTTGAGTGCAAATGTATTTGAATCAGGTGTGTTGGAGCAGGGAAACATCTAAAACCTGCAGAAGACTGGCCCTTGGGGACTATAACTGGACCTAAGGGGTCTCTCCTTACTGAGGCCACCTCTTGCAGTTGATCTTTCTGGCCACCAGAGGGCAAAAGTCCAAGAAGCGCCACACCAAACAAACCAGACATGACCCAGTAGGTAAGACTATTTAGGACTCTGCTCTTAATGACAATGAAAGCAACGGAATACGTTTTGAAAAGCCAAAAGACCAAAGTAAAATATGATATATTTAAGTTATTCAAATCAAACACAGAGTTTAAGAGCAAATTAACAATGCAAGGTTCTTTTGAGGAATAATATGGAAGAGGCTGATTTTGCTACTTAATATTAGCTAGCAGGTTAGCCAATTGCATTACAATATAGACGAGACAAAAATAAAAAATGATGCTTAAAACTGAATTTTGTGTTAGACGAACTTTAAACAACCAAACACACCACAGCTGTAGTTAATTGTGCCATAGACCTGACTTGGGAATTATTTACTTTAGCCTAACTGGTTGCTGCTGGTCGCCTTTGGAAGTTAATGGGTCATTGTGAGGATGCTGACGAGAAGTTGTTGGATCTATTTGATTTGAATCAGGTGTGTTGGAGAAACAACAAAAACCTGCAGGAAAGTGGCCCTCCAGGAGCAAAGTTTGACACCCATGCATTACACAGTAAAAAGACAGTGGATACCCGCTTTTCGGACTTGGTTCAAGGCAAGGGAATTTAAATATCTGTGAAACAAGAATAAGTAATTTAGTTAAGGAACCTCTAAAGTGAATGCCAGGAGTAGTGAAAAGTTTTTTAGAATTGGGGTAGAAGGTGCTTATTTGATGTTGGAATATTTTGCACATAACAAAACAGTAAAATAGGATTTAAATGCTGCTAAAATGACACCTCATCTTTTGCTTTTGAAATTACATCAGTTGAATTCAGTTCCATTTAAGGTTTTGGTCAGTGAAGCCTGCACACTATCTAATATGTAAAAAGTCTCATTGAATGTGCATGAGTGTGTGCTGGCTATAGTAATTCAGGCAGTGTTTTTTGCCGCTGTCTTTGGTCAGCTGTTCCGGCCCCTTGGGCTCTGTGCATCATGTACACCTGGGCCACTTTGCCTGAATATCAAAGATCAAGCATGCATAACTAATACGTATTGATATTGAAGTATGTATTGATTTAGCACCTGTACTTGCAGTAATATTATTTGATCTTTAAGACATGTAGCGCACCCAAATACCCAATACTACACTGCATACAGTGTTTTGTATTGCATGCATATGAATAAGGAATTTTGCTTATATAATAAAAATGTACTTTGACCATTTATTTATTATAGCTGATTTATGTCTTAGAGCTGCAATATTTGTAGTTATTAATCTGTGCTAAACCGGTTATTTCCTGTTTATAACACAAGGCACAACATTTTCAAGTATTTTTACATCAGAAGAGTGTTTGCATAATTGGTCTCAAACTCCATTCTTTGAGGGCCAACACACCTAATTCATATTAAGTGGATTCAATGGCTTATATTCTGCAAAAAAACCTACTTTCAACCCATGTGTATTTTAGCAGGGAAATATCTAAAACCTGACGGACAGGAACCTTAGAAGACCAGAGGTTGAGATCCTTGGTTTACATGTTTCAAATGTTGTTTATCCTGTATTATTGTTCTAGAATTATCATGCATACCCTTTTGCCTTATTTTCAATCTTCGGGATGGCTCTAAATCTGAGAAGAGATTAAGGATCATGTATATAGCTGAGAAAGTTGGGGAAAAAAGCCCCCCTATATCAAACAGATCAAATTTGGATCCATTTGTACTGAAACAGATTTAAAATGTGGGAAAGTTAAACATAAAATAATCAGAAAACCATTGTTTTTAATGTCCAAGTTTGTTTTTCTTTATTGAGTTAGAATAAAGCAAGCCTTTCAGAGACTCCAACACCAACACTGCCAGTTGAATTTTGGATCTACAAAGATTTTATGTTTGCTGTCTGTTGAGCTGTTTGTTTATTTCTGCACTGACTGCTGTGTTTCAGACTCACAGCAAATATATTTCTGCCTTTACTGTCTCACTGATGGAGAAAAGTCTATTTAGATTAACTGTCCTGTTGAGGTCTTGGCATTTTAATAAACTGTGGATGACTCAGAAACTCATTATATTCAAAGTTGACTATAAATGCCTGTGGGAACAGCTGGCTTAATTTAAGCTAGCTTGAGCTTCATACCTGACCAGGCGAGCAACTTACTGTTTATTAAAGGTTTTGTCTGAATGTTATTGTCTGTCTTTCCATTTGTTTTCAGGTTAACTGGGTTCCAGCTGCCTTCACCCATTGTGAGCACAGGCTCCAGGCTCACCTTATGGCTACTGTCAGACTACGCAGTCAGCGGGCAGGGATTTAAAGCTGTCTATGAAGGTAACACAGCTCACATTTGAATATTAAAATGTTAGTTATTTTTATCTTGCTGCATAAATTTGCATACAGTTGATGTGATTTTAATTTCAAAGAGCTTAAGAAATACGCATGAGTTGCTTCCTTGATTTGTGATGCCTTTATACCTCTCTGCATCATGGCTCTGACATAAATAATTTATGTAAATAAGTTGATACAATGGGTTTTTTCTTGACAAAAGGGTTTTACACAAAGGGGAAAGGATATGAAGTTACCTGTTGATAATTTTTGAGTTTTTGAGTTTATTCTTTAACTTCCCAGATCTGTACTGGCACCTTTATCATGGTACCACATACTGCTTTATTACCTGAGGTGGGAGGATATTAATGGTGGTACTTGTGAATACCATGCAAGAAAATCTGTAATGCTAGAGAGAAGGAGGAATAAATGACTAATGATGCTAATTACCTGACCGGAGTTTATTAGTATTATAGGGATACTGTAAATGTGAGAATGTGGTTCATTGGATGGAGATCAGGATACTGAGAATGGCACAGACCATATAAAACCAAAGACAAGAAGTGATTGGAGCTTTGTGGCTGTCTTTCTCATTTGTTAAAAATGAAACTTTCAGACTTGTCACCCAATAGTCTGATCTTTGGTAATATGACTGTCTTTTGCTGCAAATATGTTTATTATATTTTAGTAATATAGGACTGTAAATCATTTTGCTAGTTTGAGTACTTTCACTACTTGAGATGCTAATTTATTTTGTTTTTGTACTACAAGAAGCCATTGACTTTACATATACAGACTATACAAGCTATGGCACACACTTTCAACAGTGAAGCAAAGTGCATTATTTAAAATAATGTACATTTTAGATTGTGTGCCTGATAGACTTGTTGAAGGATATTAAGCCTGTTGAGTAGCAAGGAAATGAGTGCAAAGTCATAATTACCTGTCTCCTGCCTCACATGACACTGGCAAGACCAACTGCAATGGCCTGTGTCATGTGGGAAAAGAGAGAGAGGCTCCATTGTGCTCACTTTTTTCACTGGCCTGTAGGTTACAGTGAATGTTAATTGGAAGGTGAGAAATACACAGGGCATGCAAATGACTGATGGTTCACTGTAACTGAATGGATTACAAACCACCACCAACTACCTTCTTAATACACAGTATACACCTCATTAAGATCCTTTTTTCCTTCCATTTGTTCAGTCTTGTGATATTCTGTTGTTCTAGTGTTATTTCTTTGTAAGATCAGCTTAATGTTACTGAAACCTAAGCTAAGTAAAATGAAAAATCATTCAAATTACAAAATACCACTTGACATTATTTGTACATGTGATATATGCAATGTGTACGCTGTCAAGTTGAAAGATAGACATAGATCTAAGGTTTTAATTAAATCTCCACAAGAATGAACAGTGGGAGGTTTCAAATAACTTTTGTGTTATTAAACTGGCCTGGAAACCAAGAAACTCCAGGAAGATGTATCACATCCTGCTTCTTTGTATTTGATAAGTTTGACTAGAAGCCCCCTTCACTGGGTCACTTTTCTGCTTTGATTTGATTAGTTCATATTTAGAAACGGTGTGCAATGGTCAGCAGAGAACTAGATGGTGAACAAGGAAATGATCACAGATTTATATGTCAGAGATTGTCATTTAGATTATGTGAAACACATTTTCATGCTCTTTTAAAAAAATATATATTGATTTCCTTTTCATATGGTGATAAATGTTGACTAAGGTCTGAATGTCAGTCATTTGCTATTTTTTTCTTTACATTATTTACTTTTTCCTAAGCAGCTTGTTATAAATGCACCTGCTCCATTGCAGTGAATTGTGTTGGTCAAACACAAGGCTATGTATGTAATCAACATAATCTAATTTTGCTGACTTATGGAGAGCAGTGTTTAGCTACATGTTCATCATTGGTATACTGTAGCCACTTTACTAGATTAGCATTTCTGTGTTTTCTTACGTGCTCTCAGTCATTGGCAAGGCAAGTTTATTTGTATAGCACATTTCATGTACAGGACAATTCAAGGTGCTTTCCATACATGCATTGGGTGTTTGTTGCAACTGATAAACAAAATTAAACCAGTTTCAATATTTTCCAAAATAATTTATAATAAAAAAACCTTCTTACGTAAATCGAAGACAATGGATGTAGTTGCTTTATAATTTACATTTTTTTAAAAAGGTAGTTACAATTTATCAGTAACAACTGCTTTTTTAATAGTTAAGGTTCAGGAGATTGTGTTGAAAGGAACCAGGATGTATCGGAATAATCTGGGAACACGAGAGAGTCAGAGCGTTACAGACTGATTGTGGTCCGCAGTATCGGAGGGCTCGTTTTTGCAGAAGAGGACTTCGGATATTAGAAGCTACTGTTCAGTCTGGCCTGGAACATCTTCATGTAGCCAATAGAACTTTTAGTTCAGTTCAAAGATCCTACAAATGGGACTGTGCTTAGTCAAAGCATCACTAATGCTGCGCTGTGAAATAATCCCATCCTGATCAACAAGCTGCAGCGCATGAGCAAGATGACCCAAGTTTGAGATTACCACGTCGTCCTTCACCTGTTTTCATGTGAGTCGCATTGTCATGCAGGATTACGGTAATTTAGCTAGCAGACTTTTGCAGAATTTTTCCTTGACTGAGACTGATTGGCCAGAAGGATGAATTTGAGAAACTTTTTTATATAGTAATGCTTTCTACACTTACTAAGGTAAAATAAATGCCCATTATGTGCAGGTCACTTCACCAAGGATGCACCTTATTTGTGTGTGGAAGTGCCAGATGATCACACATCACATATTCACACATCCATTTATCTCAAAAATATCAGAAGCAAAGGTAGTGTGTAATATACAACACAAATTGTTGGATAATATGCATTGTTTTTTGTTCCTGAAGAAATATCTATAATTATGGGATTTTTTTCTTTTGGGATAGGCTTGAAATTGATGCAATTTAAGTTAGGACAAAAGATTATTAAAGCTAATATTGCATCCTTTGTTTTTATGCTGAAGGCATGTGACCCTTTATCTTTGAATCAAGTCTTTATTTGCTGTGCTTGTCATTTCATGAGGCAAGCTGCTTACAATAGCGACAGAGGAAGACTGTTACAAAGGGAGTGGTTGTACTTGGCTCTTGTGAAAGGGGTCGAGTTACCTCTGGTTTTGGCTTTTTGTTGGTGTGCAGATGTCTTTGAGTCTCTGTAACTGGGTTTTACTCAGTGGAGGACTTCCCATTTTCACAAACTGGATAAATCTTTTTCTTTTTTCTTATACTGATTGGCTTATCACAGCAGAGCTTTTGGCAGTAAAACCTGAGCACTCAAGAACCTTTAAAAAAAAAAGAAAAAAAAGTGTACCATCCACCATAGCCTATTGATGACAATGCACATCAGTTACATTTCTATATTAAATATCTGTTGTTTTTCAGCCACATTGCATTAAGCCTAAGTGCTGCGCAGTCCATCTCTCCAACACACTGGGTAATGGCCGAGACCACTCTGGAATCTCTCCTCTCTAATCCCCATGGCAACCATGAGACACTTTTTCCTCTTCATCTTTTTTTCTTCACCATCTCTTTGCAAACTCTTAATTCATGTTTAATCTGTGGCAATGGAGAAGGAGGCTACGGGCAGCAAAGGGAATTAGAAACATTTGCTGAGCCTCTGAAAATATCTACTGGGAGTAGAGGACCACTTTTATCTCTTCATGTGTTGCTGCAATCTTTGCACTCCACCATTACCTGTTTTTTCACATCTTTTTCCTTTGCTTTTCCTGCCTTCTCTTTTCCTCTGTATCTGTTGCATCTCATCTTCGGTGCCTCTTCTTTGTTTTTTCTCGAATGTTATTTCTTGCTTTCTCTCTCTCTCTCTCTCTCTCTCTCTCTCTCTCTCTCTCTCTCTCTCTCTCTCTCTCTCTCTCTGT